>JASKDV010204396.1:0-10677 GCA_032466395.1 Aegires albopunctatus
GGAGTATAACTGTCATTGTAAAGCGCCTTGAGCACGGCTACGTGGATATGTGCGCTATATAAGAACGACTTTTACTTACTTTTATTACTAAAAATACTATTGATGCTGCTGCTGCTACAAAGATTACTACAGTGACGACTACTACATTTACTACTGCTACTATTACGGCTACTTCTACTACTACAACTTCTACCACCTCTACCGTCATCACCACAACAGGTACTGTTTCTACTAATGCTACCACTATCACTGCTACTACTAATCCTCCAATAGATAGATTCTACAGTGGCGATACTACTTCTACTACTACTTTGAACTTAGTATTTGTTAAGACATCATTATGAAATTAGGTTTGGTTTGGTGTTCATTTGAGAGATAAAACAGCCACGTAACTGAGATGACCTCTGGTGGTGAGGTGACTAAAAACAGTATTACGATTTAATCTGTCCCATAGTGGGGTCTAGATCTAGGTGATACAAAGTATCAGTGTTTGAAAAGTAATGTGATAATAATAATAATTATAAAAATGATGATGATGATAAGTAAAATTTCTATAGCGCTCAACCCTACTTTACAATGGCAATTTATAAAACCTTGATAAGGACTGAACATACATACAAACATTCATATAATGTAGGTCTCTAGGGCGTGTCCAGTCCCTAAAAATGTGTCTAATTGATAAAGCATGATTTTTGCGCACCGAGTCACACCATCCAAAACACATTATCTCCGCACTGGTGAAAGTGGCAGATGCGAATTGAAGAATAAATAATGGTATTTGGTCAAGTTCACGCGAATATCATATTTACCAGATTAGAGCTACGCTCTTTTTGCTTAGTCAAAATAAAAATAAAATGGATAATTGCATTAATTTCAATAACATTCTCAATGACTTGGGCAAAAAAGAAAAAAGGAGAACACCACAAACAAAAGATGCAGGAACCTGGTGTTAAGTGTGTATACCAGGATGTATACTATCTCAGGAGGTATAACATATTAAATATTGACAGTAAGATATTCAACACATGAGATTAGGATTATATTTCATAAAGGTAGAACAATATGGTTTATTCCTGAATCAAGGACCGTTGATACAAACTAGAACTAAAACGGAAGTAATTTTCCCAAATGTGCGTAGATCTATTTCCTATTTATCATTTAAATCTAAAGATATTTATTCACGCAACACCTGGATTTGCTCCCTGTCCTTAATTAAGTTGCTAGGATAAAATGAGTGCCAAGTTCTATCGGAGACAAACTATAAGCTAGGAGGTCCTGCTGCATTAATAAAAACCCTTGGCCGCTTATAAGGCAGTCTTGGAAACCATTGAGATCACTGAAGTCGTAGTAGAAATGTGTAAATTCAATACAACAACTATGATCTTGATTCATTTTGGATTTCAATAGCAGATGTAATTGGAATTACGAATAAGGTTAAAGCAAGGTGCCGATACGAAAAAGGGGGGAGGGGGGGGGGGGGTCCCATTGTGTTGATTGCAGAACAATTAACTAATTTACCAAAATCTGAAACCACCCGACCACTGCTACCTCCACCTACCCTAATAGTATAGGCGCTGGCATATGGATCTTTTTTTTTTTTTTTTAAAGTCTTAAAAACGTTTAGTTTGTAAGAGTCAGTTTGCTGAGTGAAAAAGAGTTATGTCTTAAGAAATTTAGATTCAGACTTAAATCTAGATCCAGATAATGATACCTAATCCAAATAGTTTGATCTAGAAATGAAATTTTTTAACTTTTCGTGTCAACCCCATTGAACGCTGCTTTGTGCGGGATTAAAATGATTTAACTCCTCATGCAAAAGACATGCTTTAGAGATCCAACATGCCTTGGAGTCTTACATTTATACTGAGGAAAAAAATTATGCTGCACCAATTTCAAAGTAGGATTTTGAGCGCATCTTTACATTTAAGTCTTTGAAACTTCACACAATCAATTAGTATCAACTGGATCGTTATTCTTCCTAATTTAAGCAAATTCTGACGAGGTTTTTAGAAGATAAAAGTATAAATATGAGTCACACTCTGAAAATCACTTGTTCAAGTTTGGGCAAGTTTTGTCATTTTCATACCTATCACCATCAATCAGGGATAATGTGTACGTTCAACAATGATGGAGCTGATTATCAGAATTTTCCATTTCATCTCTTTAAACCATTATAAACACTAAATGCACTATATATTGAATGGAATTTCAAAGCTTTAAACAAAAACATTAAAACTTTTGAAACAAGTTTGAGGCCTCTGAAAGATTTCAGCTCTAACCGTGATGAAATGAATAATCCAAAGTTTACTGATCAGCAAAAATTCTAAATTCTAGGTCAAAAACAAGCTCAGGGGCCTAATGATATAACAAGACAAAGTTAGACTGTCCGCAATCTCCAGAATGAATTGAACTTGAAGTGCAGAAGATCTTGCATCGGATATAGCCTCATAGCTAGCCATCAATGTCTTCGAAATGAATGGGCACTCATTATCATTTGTACTGGACTCAAAGAGAATGGAATGGAGTCCTCTTCAGTGATGAAAGCTGCATTACCATGTCAGGATTTGATGGACAAACCCATGTTTGGAGATCCAACAATACACTATTTGAATAGGACCACATGGTAGATGTTTTACCTTGTGTGGGAGCTAGTGTAATGGTTTGTGGGTGGGATCAGTTTCCATTTCAAAACTGAACTGGCAGTCATTCATGGAACTATGACTGGAGAAATATATCCAAAAGAAATTCTTGAAAATCAGGTTGTTCTAGCAATGAAGAATTGAATCATTATGTTTCAACATGATAATGATGAATATTCCCACATCGACTGGATCCGGGGTCCTCAATTGAGAAGAGAATAGTCCCATTGCCAGTAATTTCCATGTGTGTCGTAAGAAGCGACTAAGGATTGAATGGGAGCTTCTTCTCTTTATTGTCTTCTGTTGGTCATGCTCTTTTGTCTCCTCAGAGGATTTGGGAGGATTTGCTGAAGAGGGAGGGAGGCATATAACCTGTGGCCATCCCCCGATTGTGTGCATTGCTCGACTTAAAAATACCTTCAGGGTCACTTGCTATCTAGAATCACTAAGTACCTTTGTACCCCAAAGGGCGTTAGGAAAATCTATGATGGTCTTTGCAGTGCATGTTTTGGGGATTGATGGGCAATTTTTTAATTTTTTTTGAGAGATGATGTTTTTGCTTTTTTCTGTAAATCATCTCTCCGTTTAGTTACTTTTAGTATTATATATTTGTTATTCTTATTATTGAAGTGCTTCTCTTCCTCCTTGGCGACTTTTCCCCTCTTCTAAAACTTGTTTCATTTACTTCTGGTTTTTCTTTTCACTAGCCTCTCACCTTACTATAACTAACCAACTAACTAAATCTCTTTGAAAGGAAATGCTAAGGAAATGAGAAATTAGTTAAATATAATCCATGTTATAATGTTATTAAAATGTAACTCTTACTTTAAATAAAAGAATTCCCCTCACTAATTACCTTTAAAAGCGGGATGCTACTTCAAGAAAGACAGGAATGAAAGAATTTGTAAAATTGTCTATATAAGAGGTTTGCTATTTTCCATTAAATTGATATACAGAACTATTGTCAAAATTAAATACTGTAGTTGTAAAATCAACTATGATGCAATTCATTACAAATTTATCATTAAAAATACCTTTCTGCTAAAAGGAAATACGATGTTGATGTACCGATATGATATTTCAAAGTTGTTGAAAAATTATATAGGTTTACATTTAAGAATTTCTATCTATTTAAATCAGGGATGGCTAACCTGTACGCCAAACATGGCTCATTGCATTACTAGAATTAGCGCATTGCTTCCTTGTGAGAGCTGTGTTATACATAGTTCCTACAAAAAGTAGCTGTGAGGTGGGGGAGAGTGTACAAGAGATTTATGGTGCATTTAAAATTGTAAGACAAAAAGTTGGCACATGATTCGTAAAAGGTTGGACACCCCTGATTTAAATAAAGATTTAATTCTAGTAATTGTCAAATATATAAAAATTGGTTTATAATTGTTATCCATAGTTGGAGGAGATAGATTTTTTAGAATTCTTTGAAATGTAACGGGTCACTCAATGTGATGTAATTGGGGTTGCTATAATTTCAAATAATATCTACTGGGTGCATCTCATTGTTTTAAAGGTGGTTCCAGCTACAAAAATGAGGGAGAACATGACCATGCTACAACTACTATTACTACTACTACTTCTACTACTACTACTACTACTACTACTACTACTACTACTACTACTACTACTACTACTACTACTACTACTTCTACTACTATTACTACCACTGCTACTGCTACTACTACTACTGCTTCTACTACTTCGCCTGCTACTACTTTTATCTTTACCACTACTATTGCTGCTGCTGATGATGATAGTGATGATGATGAAAACAACTATCACAATGATAAGGATAATGATAATAAAATATGGATGATAGTGATGGTGATATATTTTTACATTAATATTTTATATTACCATCTCATTTGTGTTCAGGTAAACAGTGTCCTGCCCCTCAAAGCTTTACATTTGGAACACTTTTAGAGAGAAAAGATAAATATTACTATCAAGATACCATTACCTACGTCTGCCAGAGAGGCTATGTGATGGAAAACACCAATGCAAGAATTTTGGTGTGTAATGATGTGGGTCAATGGATTGGTATTCCCATCAATTGTGTTGGTAAGTTGACTATCTTTTTCAACTTTACTACACTTTAAATAATACTTTTTCTTTGAGAACAGTGTAGTCAAAGGAAATAGAAACCTAATGGAGGAGGAGAGGACCAAGAGGATAAGCCATTGAATTGCAGCCTGAGTGTTGTTGGTTCAAACCCCTCTTCAGTATTTTTTTTATTTTTCTATAATATTAGATAATATACCCCTAATGCCCATCTGTGGCTGATGCCTTTATTATTTTTGTCTTTTTCCAAAATACATACAAAAGAATAATTTCCTCTTGGGCCAAAAAAAAAAAAAGGGAATATTATTTATTTATTTATTTGTTGTTATTTACTTCTTCCTCCAATAAACTTACAAACTCAAATTAAGTATTATTACTGTCAGAGAGGCTATGTGTTACAATGATGTTTTAGACTTTGGTTCAATAATATTTGGAATTTTGTTCCTTCTAATATCTGAAGGTAATTTATTTTACAGTCCCAAGAAAGATTGAATGTATATTATGGCAATCACTAGTAGATACAGTGAGATCATATATGCAGACATTTCAATTTGTCCATAGTATCTTCCTCTTCTTCTCCTTGAACAATTCATCCCTTTTTGAGGAATTTATTCTTTTTGCGCAGTTTATCCTTCTTTAAAGAATTTATATACTTTTTGAACAATTTATCCCTTTTTAAAGAATTTAGTCTATTTTTCCCTTACTCAAAAATTCATTCTTTTTCAGCAGTTTATCCCTTTTTGCAGGATTTATTGTAGTTATGTCTTAATTATGGTTTTATTTTGTTGTTGAAATAATGTAATGAACAGTATGTTAAATGAAAGTTGAACATCTTAAGAAATTTTGAATATTTCAGATTCCTCCATTAACAAACCATTATATCTTTGTTTTAAAAAGAGGGAAAAGCGCTATTATTATTATTATTATTATTATTATTATTATTATTATTATTATTATTATTATTATTGTTGTTGTGTTATTATCATTGTTATCATTATTTTATAATATTTCCTTTTCTTCCAGTTGTAAATTGCCCTGTTGAACCAATACCAGCAAATCTAATCAATCCTGGAACTATATCTTCTAGCGCCTCTCTTCTTTCTTTTGGATCTAAATTAACCATAACTTGTAATCGGCCAGGATGGACTCCACCAACATTCACTCGTCAAAGAACTTGCACCCTTATTGATGGGCAATATAAGCTTGATGGGTCAACAGCAGATTATGAATGTGGAGGCAAGTATATTTATAAGAAATATTTGTATCTTAGGAAAAATCAACAAAAAGATTTAACCATTAAGTTCATGATTTAACTATGGACAATCATTAAGCTCATGATTTTAAGATTTTATTAATGAATCAGTATGAATATTGATTAACTATGGACGATTAAGTTCATGATTTTAAAACTTTAACAATGGGTCAGTATGAATGTTGATTAACTATGGACAATTAAGTTCATGATTTTAAAACTTTAATAATGAATCAGATGAATGGTGATTAACTATGGACGATTAAGTTCATGATTTTAAAACTTTAATAATGGGTCAGTATGAAAGTTGATTAACTATGGACAATTAAGTTCATGATTTTAAATCTTTAATAATGAATCAGTATGAATGTTGATTAACTATGGACAATTAAGTTCATGATTTTAAAACTTTAGTAATGAATCAGTATGAATGTTTACTTACAAAAGACATTCCCAAACGCTAATTGATAACCAAGCTATTCTCATTGTCATAAAATGGAAATTGAATGATGCATCTGTGTTATTCTGGACGTGCATCCATTAAGGCCAAATCTGCAAATTATAAACATTCCTGTTAGTCCTTCTTACAATTATCAGGCATCTTCCCAAACACATGATTCTCTCAGAATATTCATTTACTATACTTAGTCCAAGATGTACTCCTCTGTATACAAATTAGCACCCATCCTTTCCTACATTCATTCCACGCACTCTCACAAAAACACTCATTAACACACAAATGAATCTGCTTGCATATACTCATGATATCTAGTTGTATATTTGTCTAAATTATATTATTATTTTATGTATAAGCATCAGTGGTCTAGTGGTTAACACAGTTAAAACATGAGTATAGGTCAGCTGCACCATCACCAATGGCTGTTTGATGGGTGACATAGTGGGATTGAATTCTGCTTGATGCAAAATGCCTCGATAATTGTCGCCAGTAAGATTGATCTTACGATCAATCTTACGATGACAATGAATTTATAAATGAGAAGGGACAACAGAACAGGACTGCAAATACGAGACTAGACAGACAGTGGGACAAACTAACAAACCAACAGAAAACTAATTAATCTAATCTAAACAAATACTAATTAACTTAACCACCACTTAATGAATGGGGAAATTAATTGATTACACTCTGAAAACAGTTCAACAATTCATTAACTAAAATCCAAAGTAAATCACAATATCAACATATGAAATAATACAAATAATTCATCCATATAAAACCACATACAGAATCTCTTAAGTTACTACATTACTATAAGTAGGTCTTGGTATGAATAGGGTTTAACAGGGAAACTTAACTACCACACATACTATACGAGAATGTCTGATAAATTATATCCAATCCATACAATCTAACCATGGTACAAAATGAATCCAAATAAACTATACTAAACACTGTGTTCAATCCTTACACACAATGGATTACAGAACAATAGCTACAAGGGTTCTAGGAAATAGAATGAATAATAAAATACTCTCCCTTGAGAATTGATATAGCCTTGGTGAACATATTCTTCTTATGTCTTCATGGCCTAAGCATTTGTAACACATTGTCATCTTCTTCTCTCACTCTCTGGACGAAAATAGATCAGGTCCATACTCAACCAGTTATGTTTGGGAGTAGTTCCTCAGCCCTTCTCTTACAGACTGGATAAGGTGTGCACTGAGTCTAACACCATGCCGTAGACCACGGATAAATCCATAGAATAAATTGATACTACAATAAATAGATAGTCATTACAAAACTATTTGTTACAACAATAGATCAAATGTAATTATCAATATCTTTAAAGAAGTGCATATGTTAAATATTGACGGTTTATCACTAACCTGGTATCAAAATTAGAACACCATGAATTGAGTAACACGCAGTTTCATAATCAACTCATAACTTTAACAACATTCTTATAAAAGAATTAACTAACCTAAATGACAATCAAATATACAATATCAAAATTCTCACTCACTGCAATTATGCACAAAGCATACCATCAATGCAAACATGCAATCGAGCTCATTCTTGATCAACATCAAGGTAGAGTGCCTCCCCAGCACCCAGCCCCGTGTGAGAGCTAAGCTTAAAGCCTCTCACCTGATCTCAACAGATTAGCAGCCAAAGTCCAACTAAGAAGCAAACGTTAAGATGCCGGTTAGGCCCTAAAGGCTTCATTCCATCAGAGACATACACACAACTGCAAATGTGCTTAAGACTAGCAACAACCTCACATCACTGTTGCTATAATAAAACGTCACATTCAAAGATATATTACAATGAGACTGTTCATAAAACACATCAAATTAAGAACGTAACAATTATAGCATTAATGGAATTTATTTACTACATGACAATAATCACGGGTCATTGGCAACGTGTCCTTAAGTAAAACCCTGCTTTGTCCGGCTCAGATGTGATCGAGTACCTGACATCATTATATCATAAGTGCAGTATGTCATCAAGTTTTTGAATTTGTTATTTGTTTTTAGTTTCTTTTGTTTATTGTTATTGTTATTGATTTGCTGATTTTTCTTTTTTGCGTTTTTTATTGTTTTATTTTTATTGTTTTTAAAGTGTGTTAGTTTAAATGGGAATGCATGGCTATTAGCGCATGGATGCCAAGTACAAAAAATACAGTTAATGGAATAAATTAGAGGGATACCAAAATTCTGCATGGGCAGCACCTGCTGAGTTGCCAAGATGTCCAGGTTTGAATCCCATTAGCAGCAATCTGGGTGTTGAGCCCTGACACAAGCTCTCATTTCACTTCATCTAAATCTGAATAGGCACCAGCTATGGTGAGGGTAAAATCTGTTTCAGATATCATTGTTGTCTTGACCTGGTTATGATGTAGCATTACATTTCAGTCTTGTTAAAACAATTGTGTGGTGGTCTGACAAAAGGTGCCACAAATAGTAAAAATCTGAATCCTGGATAAGTATAAGTACATCTTGAAATAGTACAGGCTTTCCAGAGTAAAATACAGTTAAAATTTTTGAAATATCTTAATTAGGGACAAAGTTAGAGCCATTTATGTGCAAAACACTCCAAAATAAAACCCCCGGAAAAAATCGAGTTTAAAGTTTTGTTTAGATTTTTCACAAGTTTATTTGTTTTAAGAGGATTTGTAAGCATACAATTTTATAGGAAAACCAATATTCATGGTCACATTTACAAATACTATAAGCTTTAGCTCTCTTGTATCCATTGGTTACTCAACTGGAACTATACTAGCATTATTCCAATCCATTGGTTCTTTTCCTTGGTTAATTGATATTTGAAAAAGGAGAGTATATGATTATGAGTCTAAAATTTCAAATGTACATGTCTTTAATAATCCATCTGGACCTGTTGCCTCATGTTTATTGATATTAAATAGTATATATTATGTCAATAATTTTTTTAATTCTGTTATCTTCTGAAATCATTTTTTAAATGTATTCTTCATGAGCTAATCTGAATTCTTTTTGGCTTGTCCTTTTGATTTCTTTATATTTTTTCTCTACTTTTTTTTAAAAGTTACAACATTTTGTTATTGTCTATTAAGGTAGTTCTTTGCCATGTGCTTATTCTACTAACTCATTTATTCATGGATGATTTTTAAACATTTTTTCAGTCATTGATTGTGGATTTCCCGAATCACAACCTGATAGTATATTTAGAGATGTTGTTGGAACATACTTTGGAGACACCTTTACTTATGCCTGCATAAACAGGACATCTGTAGTAAGGGGTGGCAGTATCGCTTACAATAATGCAACCGTACAGTGCAATTCAGATGGAAAATGGGGTTTTGGAGATTTGCACTGTCCAGGTAAACCAATATTGTATCACTATCGTTAATAATGCCTCTGGTTTGATTTTAATTAATAGACCTAATGATCAGAAAAGAACCCCTCCAATACATTATGAAATATTGAGTCCCATTATTTTACCATCAGTACCTATAGAATTAATTGTGGCATGATTTAAGTGCAGGAGACTTTTTTCCACACATCTTCAAGGTAGTCGGGTTTACATAAAATGAGTACCTTACATTACTATGAGTTGAGTCAGAGAAAGAAGGCTAAAAGAAATTGATTTCTATACTAGAGGAAAATGCTTTCATTAATGTTCACCTCTGTTTGCCTCTCAGAGAGTTTGAGAAGGATTGTGGATGAAACAGCCTGCTGGGGAACTGCTATTTAAGGATGCTCTTTACTTTACTTAAATATAAACCATTTAGAGCTAAAAGTTACTAGTTTTGATTTTAAAATGTTTGGAGACGAAATTCAGTTGAGTAACGCTAAAAATTTGAGGAGCTAGTAGATTTACCTTTCCTCCCACATTGAAATGAAATTTGCAAATTGGTTACAATTGTATATAGAATTTTTGTGTTTGGCAATTGATTCCACAGAACTGCAGCATCACACCTGAATTTTCAAAGGGCGCTTCTTACTTTAAGGATCTTTTTTATACTATATATGAAAATTGTAATATATGATGAAACCTCGATTTATCACCCCCCCCCCCTCCCCCCCCCATATAACGCCAACCCCGCCTACTGCCAGTCTTTAGCCTGGTTACATAAGTTCCACTGTATAAATGTCTACCTTTGTCTCGATTTACCACCATCCGCCAACGTTTGGGAAGAACATTCCTTAACAAAGTCAATAAAATATGACTCGATATACCGCCAATTCAGTGAGTTGATAGATCTA
>JASKDV010204407.1:0-10677 GCA_032466395.1 Aegires albopunctatus
GTAGCTTAAAATATTAGAATGTATCACTGTCAGGCTCTTGTAGTAGTAGTAATTGGTAATAGTAGTAATAATAATAAAATAATGAAAATAATAATAACTGGCATCCTAACAATTAGAATGACTGTTCTCAACTGAATTTGAATTATCTTATTCGACCTACTATTAGTACTACCCTTAAATTACTGTGCCTTTCTCGAATTCCTCTAGCCTTTTCTATCTATTTCTATCAGAAATCACATGGTCAGCTTTGCTACCACTTACCATGTCAATCTTTGTGTCTATGCGCGATAACAAGCTTTTCCCTTCCCTGTTTCTTGATGACATTTTTTTTAAAAATGTGTTGATTTTAAACTTAAAGGACGATATTTGATTGATTTTCGTTTTTTCTTCTTCATTGTAACCTAAATCTTTAGAGGCCTACCTACATGTAATTCATGGGTCCTAATACCAATCCGTCCAACTTTACTTCAAAGTGCAAAGAAACGCTGGTCAGTCCAAGTCATTACTATTACTACATGTACAATCAATCCCAAAACCCCACCTATCTATGCATCTTCGCCAATCTTTAGATTAAGTTGTCAGTCTACATACTACCGGTACATGTTTCTGGCGTCACCTACTTACCTACAAAATACGTGCTATAAAATAAAACTAAAACTAAATATTATAATACTTGTTTGTACACCCATCTCTATAATATTCGAAACTGTTGTTATTATTATCATTTATGATTCCTTTATCACCTATTGTCATAATAGTAATAATACCAAACTGATTAAACCATTAGAATCACCTATTGTCATAATAAAATATAAAGCCTTTATTGTCCTCTAGGGCACATTGTCTTTTGGCTTCTCTCGGGGCAAGACCGTGAGAAGCCTAGCGTCGGGGGCAGAGTAGTACCGTCAGGGCAATTGGGGTAAATTATCTTGCCCAAGAATTAAACTAAAGTGGGGCGCAAACTCAGAATCTTCGTGTTACTGCGCAATGCCACTATCCACTCGGCCATCTAGCCCTCAATAGTCTTTTTACACCTGAGCGGGTGAGGAAAATGCGAGTAAAGAGACTTTCCCAAGGTCTCAACGTCTAACCAATATGATAAGACATTTAAATTGAAACCATTAGAATCTCCTATTATCATAATACCAATCTGATAAGACATTTAAATTTAAACCATTAAAATCACCTATTATCATAATGCCAATCTGAAAAGACATTTAAATTTAAACCATTAGAATCACCTATTATCATAATATCAATCTGGATAAGACATTTAAATTCAAACCATTAGAATCACCTATTATCATAATATCAATCTGGATAAGATATTTAAATTCAAACCATTAGAATCACCTATTATCATAATATCAATCTGGATAAGACATTTAAATTTAAACCATTAGAATCACCTATTATCATAATACCAATCTGATAAGATATTTAAATTAAAACCATTAGAATCACCTATTATCATAATACCAATCTGATAGGACATTTAGATTTAAACCATTAGAATCACCTATTATCATAATACCAAACTGATAAGACATTTAAATTAAAACCATTAGAATCACCTTTTATCATAATACCAATTTGATAAGACATTTAAATCTAAACCATTAGAATCACCTTTTATCTTAATACCAATCTAATATGATCTGATAAGACATTTAAATTAAAACCATTAGAATTTGATCATTGCTACGCGGATTGGCTGATTGGGCCATATCCACCAACCACTGTATATACGTACATTGACATCGTACCAAAGACAGTATATTAATTATACTCTTATTAATACTCATATCTCTACCTAAAGATTTTCTTAGGATAAGTCAACCAGGCATCCTTTTCCTCAAGATAATTATGAAAGCGTCAGGAAAATTAAATGAAAAATACATTGCAACTGAAAAAAATAAAATACCGTACAATCAATGGCGATATAGCCCGCGGCCAGAACCAGTCCAGAATAATCAAATTGGTGGCTTCAAATACATTACTACACCACTAACAACAGTAATTGGCCTAACAGTATTTATCATCACGTGGTGATGTGATGTAGGTAATTGTTAGGTAACTATAGACAAACCAAAAGCTATTTTATTAAATTTAAAATGCATTTCATACACTCTAGTCCTCTATGACAACAAGTCTCAAGTTCAAGGCTAGGCAAGGCAAGGCTTTGTGATATGATTGGCCGTTACTTTCACAATGATGTTAATTGTTTTCTTATCATCGCTATTGTTTCAAATTATGTTATCCTCTTTACACATCATAATTATATATTTGATGGATAATTTCATTCTTAAATATAAACATGAATACGTGTAATAACAGTTCATTATAATTTGGATACATGATAAAAATATAATATTTTGATTCTAATTTTTATTTTTTTTATCAATAATTTAAATTCCATTCAGAAATGAAGTATAAAGTTATTCATTGGTATTAATTTATCATATCATATAAATCAAGTACATGTATTTGTTCAAGGAAATGAAGAGATGTACATTGTAAGTGTAAGGTACATCATGTTCTTAATTGTGATAACCGATTAAAAAAAAACCCTGTTGCTATTTAATTTTGGGGTATTTTTCTTTAAAAATATATGTAGATTTAAGAAGATTGTTTCAATCATGGATTTGTAGGTTGGTTTATGTTTGGCCGCAGGCACAAATTCCTGTCTAATAATAAATTATAAATGTAAGAATGTTGATATGACAACCTTTTGGTAGTAAAGCTTGGTCAGCCATTTAAATTATTCAAGCTGTTAGTGTTAGCAAACATTCAAGCAAACTAATTTATGAATAGGCTACCTATGTATTGACCTTAAATATTTCTTTCTTTTAACTATGAAAAATACAAATGATAACTGTGTTAATTTCATGTTACATGTAATAACGTTAATTTCCTGTAAGTCATGTATAGTAAGTCTTTTAAATTATACAGATTTAGATTCAATCTTTTGCACTTTCTTTTTCAGTGTTTTATTGTAAATCTATGCATATATATCATGTATGATATTTATTGTTTTTATTATATATATATCATTTTGTCACTTATTGTTGAGGAGATAAATATAAAGTACAAAATATCTTTCATGAAATAATTATCTAAACAATGTTCTGATCTTTATTCCTATTTTGAGACATGGTGGAATTTACACTGAATGCTTTATCCTGAATTTATCTTCAGAATTTTTACATTTAAATATTCTTTTGAACAGGTGTATACTGAAGAACTGTCCAACTATATCAATGAATAATTGAACTGATTTTGAATATTACATGTACCTATTACATGTCAATATTATGAGTATTCCTTTTTCATCTCTCTTGAACACACAAATCAAAATGTGTTTGGAAATACATGTTGTAGTAGTAGATTAAAATCCAAATTGATATATTATTATTAATAATAATACATGTATCATAATAATAATAATAATATAAATTATAAATAATAATAATAATAATAATAATAATAATAATAATAATAATAATAATAATAATAATAATAATGAATAGCAGTTATATGGCGCATAACCACTTGCGAAGAAATCTATATCTATAAAAGAGGACAGGGTACACACATGTCATCGATCTCCTCCGAAACCACTGAATGGGCAGCTTTTGGATTTTCACATATTGAACTGTCATTATATCTCCCAAATCTGGTCGGATAAAATCTTAATAAAAATTATGATGTAAAAAATGACATCTTTGAAGACTGCTTCTGGTCGTTTTGCGACAGGTCACATGATCCGATTTACGGCAGTTCATAGTTCCTCTTGCATTTGAATACACCGACCACTGAGCTTTCTGGATTAGAAATTAGATCTAATCTAAAATAGAGAAAAGCATAGTGGGGATACTTTGACTACATCTAGATTTATTGATCTCTTGGTCTAGATCATAGACAATATAAAAAGTCTATGCTCTACCCAGATTTTATATTGACTAGCTTTTTTCTTCTTCTTTTATTGTGATAAGCTTTTTCTCCTTTAAAAATTTTCTTTTCATTCCGTTTCTTAATTTATTTTTTATTTAGTGTTGGTGGGTGGGTGTTTGGCTTCCCTGTTGATCCAGCAGTGAAAGGGTTGCTAGATCTATTTATCTAAATGTATTCAGCTTTTGCTACAATCCTTCCCCCAAAATTTTCAGGCTCTCAACTAGTTGAACAATATTCACATTATTGCATGCATTTTAAATGTTTGTCACTATCAAAAATATAAGGATATTAGCTGTTGTAGTGAGACAACGGACACGGAGTCGAACATATTTGTTCTAATTCATAAGGTGTTAAATTTGTATTTGTATTTCAAAAAAATTATTATTTTGCTTATCCTACAAGGGTATATTTTTTGTTTCCAATTAATTAAATAACTTACCTAAATGTGTCAGCCATCAGTGAGAAAAGACTTGACAGAATATTAAATGAAATAGCAATATGAGGATGAATATGATAAAAATAGATACTTGTTCTCTCTTGATCCTTTGTAAGCTTGATGTGTTCATATTATTTACCTATCCACAGAGTGGAGGAGAATGCCTTCGTGCTTATGCCTCTCTTGCTTTGGACCAAGTCATTGCATTTAAGGATGAATATGGTATAATATTTGATAAGTTATGAGTCATAAAATATATTCTAAATGATTTTAAGTGCAAATGAATTTAAATTCTTAAATTTCACAACCTTCTGTTGTAAATCATTTTTATATTCTGTATGATTTTTTTCTGTTCATAACAATGGCCAGTTCATTGCCATCTGCTCACTCGCTAGTTTGATTGATTGTGTTCTTTTCTCATTAGACTAAACATAATTAAGTCCTTCTATAATTCCTTGCTTGTTTGATTGATTGTGTTCTTTTTTCATTAAACTAAACATGATTAAGTCCTTCTATAATTCCTTGCTAGTTTGATTGATTGTGTTCTTTTCTCATTAAACTAAACATGATGTAGTCCTTCTATAATTCCTTGCTAGTTTGATTGATTGTGTTCTTTCTCATTAAACTAAACGTGATGTAGTCCTTCTATAATTCCTTGCTAATTTGATTGATTGTGTTCTTTTTTCATTAAACTAAACATGATGTAGAGTCCTTCTATAATACCTTGCTAATTTGATTGATTGTGTTCTTTTTTCATTAAACTAAACATGATGTAGAGTCCTTCTATAATTCCTTGCTTGTTTGATTGATTGTGTTCTTTTTTTTCATTAAACTAAACATGATGTAGTGTCATTCTATAATTCCTTGCTTTTTGGATTGATTGTGTTCTTTTCTCATTAAACTAAACATGATGTAGAGTCCTTCGATGATTCCTTGCTAGTTTGATTGATTGTATTCTTTTTTCATTTAACTAAACATGATGTAGAGTCTTCTATAATTCGTTGCTAGTTTGATTGATTGTGTTCTTTTCTCATTAAACTAAACATGATGTAGAGTCCTACTATAATTCCTTTTGAAATTTGGCTAAAAACCCAATCTACTGATGTCAACCCACTGGGTTATCTTCTAAAGATTGGGTTTCAAGCCAGATATCAGTCTTTTGAAATAAATGAATACTTCTTTGATTTTCATTTGATCATTAAGGCCTGATTGTTTCAGACAACACTGGAATACATTATATTGTTCAAGTGATTTTTAAACTGTTGGACCCCAAAACTTCGGAGCATACAGCGGCTTTTGTAGGCCGTCTAGTTTCCACGATAATAGGCAAATGTGGTACACAGCTTGGAGAAAACTTAGACCTGATGCTCAGGGCTGTGCTGAGTAAAATACAACAGGCTGAAGTATTGACAGTATTACAGGTAGGATTCTCTTCTGATTTAAGACATTTCTCTTAACTAAATTCATCTAGATATTATTGGATTTTCCTCCTCACATTGTTTTGACATGTTGGTTCTACAAAAGGACAATTTATCACAGAATTTATCTCCTGAATTTTGTTCTCATAATTATAATAAATAGTTTTGTTAGCCAAATCACCAGTTGCTGAGACATCTTACTCAGTCAGTCAGTCAGTTCTGTATGGGTGCCAATTCTCTGATTTAAACTGGATTTCAGTTTTAATAACCCTACCAAAGCAATTCTCTCCGGTTCCAGGATTTCAATATTCTTAATTTTGAATTGTGACATTCAGTCTGTTCTGTTGGCCTCTCCTGGAGAAAATGGAGGAGAGACAGACAGACGGAGAAAGAGAGGGGATGGGGTGGGCCTTCAGGTCTACAATCTAGGTCAAGAGCACCAGGTAGAAACGGTGCCTCATAGGCCTACATGTGTTAATTTATAATGATAGAAACGGCAATAATTTGTTATATGTGTGGTGGTCTGGGAAAAACGCGGAATTGACGCAAAACACAATTTCGACCTCCAGAGCTTTGAAGTTGATTTTGGGGTCACACCTGTCACCTGTCACTGCTGTCTATGGCCGCTGCAACGTTGTTGACAACTCTCACAACCTCAACAAATTTCATACCAATCTTTACAAAATTGAATGAGCTTTTTAACTACACATAGCGCACGCTTCTGGCCAACATATTACTGTTAATATATAATGATAATTGTGAAGTGTGAAAGCCATAGAGGTAAACAGTTGACAGTATCAATATGTCAAAAAAGGAAATTAAATACTACCATACAAAAAAGTAAGATTTGGGGTAGATGGATATAGAGACAGAGTTCATATGGATGGACATAGAGAAAAAGGGAGAATAGTGGGAGGCTGAAATATTGATTTAGAGGTATTATGGAGAAAAATCAAAATCAAAGGGTTGTGGTCAGTAAATGAGGAGAGGAATTCCAAGGTGGAGGATGAGACTGATAATACATTTTTAAAAAGTGGGAGATGTAAGTTGACCCACCGATTGTAGAAATAATATGGAAGAGATTATGTGTTCTGAGCCACCTTCCTCAAGAGCAGAAAAACATTTAAGCACAGAAGAGGACTCAGTTAGTCCTAGATCAAGGGAAATTCCCGGTTGTTGAAGTGGATAGAGCTGAAGAGAGTTAGTTGCTTTCCCTTTCGTTATATGGTGCCACTCATCAGTTCTAATCACTTGCTGGGTATCATCAGTACCACTATATATAGATCTGGGACTTGATGGTTTAATAAGCTAGTGATGTTTAGATCTTGGTGCTTAATCCAAATCTAAATCCCCTCGAATAGAGCCTGAATCAGAAGACTCAAGATCAATGTCACTACTTTCATCTCTAGCTTGATAAATCAATGCTCGATTGAATAATTCAGATTCATAACTAGATCTTCATAATCCAGTATTGGTACTTTGTTCATAATCATCCTCTCACATCAATTGTTCGCTTAATAAAGTATGGTTAAATGTCCTACCGTAATCAACAGTTTTAAAAAAAGACACTCAAAATAGGATTGTTTAAAAAATGTAAACAGTGCTTGGAAACAAGTATGGAACTCTCCTTTGACTGAGTTTACTCTAATGACCAAAATAAAAGTCACTATAAGACATGGAAGAGAGTTTTGAGGAAATATAGTAGATTGTTGCAGGGTGGCGATTGGCGCTCTACGGAAATCGTTCTGGCGTTTTGTGTGGTGATTGGCATGAAAAGAGTTAAATGCAAAACTCATATTACCAGTTATTTGAATGAAGAATGCAAATTGACTTTATACAGTACTTAAAACTAAAAAACTGCTTATTCTAAGTAATGCGACTAAATCTCATTTTCATTATATTTTTTGCTTTCCTTATTAGAGTCTCCTGATGGTATTTGGTCATCTCATGTTGTCCCAGCTGGAAGCAGTATTAGACTTCTTGAACAGTGTGCCAGGCCCAACTGGAAAGCCTGCCTTAGAATTTGTCCTCAGTGAATGGCTGTCTCGACAGCATCTCTTCCTTGGACATTATGAAAGAAAAATAAGGTAATGTCAACCTCAGGTCATTATATGTCACAGAAAAGCCTTCGTGTTTTCAAACTTATCAGCATGTAAATTTTGTAGTCAATATTCTGTCACTGTCTTTGAAGTCAAGTCATCTGGATTTTTTCAGGGTTTTAAATAGCCAACTTTATAAAGTTAAACCTTAATTAATAATTGTATTATCCCATCTTTGATATTGTTCCTCTTGAATGTTTAATATTTTTGATGAAGTTACTTGACTGTTTTTATCTTTTCTCCAGTATTTTGGCTTTATGTAAACTCCTTCAGCATGCCATCAATACCAATGACTTGAAGCTGCAAGAGATCATGGTGCAAGGCGAATTAATTGTTCCACAATCTTCAGAGATACGTACTCGATCCAAAACAAAAATTGGTAAAAATCTTACATACAATCAAATTTCGTCTCTGCATTTGTGATATGGGCTCAATGGATGGGTTTCATGAGAGTGAATTGTAAAATTATACAGCAAGCTTTGTACAGTGGAATTAAAAAGTAGAGGATGGAGGATGTAGATAAGATCAGGAAGTCATTACCTCATCTAAACTGCCTTGCTTTTCTATAGAAATTTTACCTTGTACTTGCCCAGCATGGAATGGCAGTTCTTGAAATATATCTTGTCAGATATGCCCAAGACATTGAAAATTTTGAGATAGTCATCATGGTAGACAAACTTTAATAACCAAATCCCCTAATAGGATATAAAATTGAAAAATAATTTCAGATTTTTTATGATTCCATATCATATAAGAGTCTATGTAGTGATAGCTGAATAATAGATACATCGCATATGATGCAATCATGATTTTGAGATTTGCAATCTGTAGATTACTTAAAGTTATACTTGTCATTTACCATACTTGTTAAAGGCGTAACATTATATTGAATTGCAGCCCCAGACCAATGGACAACTATTCCAGCCCTCGTCAAAATCTATAAGTTGTTGATCAATGAATTGTCCAATGCCATCGAGGAAAGTTTGACTCGTACTAAGAATGATGATGATGACGATGATGATGTTGAGGTTATTTAATTTTTTTACTTTTGTTTCTTCTTTTCATTTCTGTCAACAAGATTTTATGAATGGTGGACTTATATTTTATTATCCCTTTCATCATTGTAAATGATACAAAAACATAGATGTTGTAAAACAACAAACTCTTCAGTACAGTCTGGTCTCTCTAATCCGAACACCTCTGTTTCCAGCAATTTGTTCAGGTTACAGAATTTTTTGGATTATGGAATACTTAGAATTAATAAGAAAAAATCCGCTCCCAGAAAATCGTTCGGATTACAGAAGTTCGGGTTAGAGAGACCAGACTACTTGAAATTCTTTGAATACCACAGCACAAAGCAGCTTAGAATTAATCTACAATTTATAACTTAATTTTCAATTATTTGGTCTGTAATGTTTTTTGTTTTTTTCATGGGTTAATTTGAGAAGTCCAAAAGCTATTTTCTTCCGACAAGAGAGGCCCCTAAGGGCTGAACGCCCATTCTTCTTATCAGAAAACATTCATTGGCATTGTCTGATAGCCAGGTGCTAACGTGTGTACACTTTAAACCATGTCTTGATTACATACGTACTTTGGAAGTGGGGGAGGCGAGGGTGTATCAGGACCAGAAGGTGGCAGTGGAATGTAACCTGTTGGGCTATGATTGCAAGCACAATAGAAGAGTACGAAGTCGACGGCGTGTTTGTCGTCTGAGTGTTGGCAAGGGTACTTTGGCAGCACATATTTGAGAAAGAGAGAGTGTGTGTGCTTATTGGAGTTTGTTTGTGTGCGTGTATGAGAGAGAGAGAGAGAGAGTGTGTGTGCAAGTGTGTGCATTTGTCATCTGTGCGTGTGTGTTGGAGAGGAAAGTTGGCCGTACGTTATTGAGAGAGAGAGAGAGAGAGTAGAGTACAAAATTCTAGACAACAGATATCTCAAAGGGGTTGACGCCTTTTGTTCTTATCACAAAACATTCCTTGGCATCGTCTGATAGTCAGGTGCTAACGTTGAACACTTATTGCGTAAGCCCACGTCTACGTGAGAAGGGAGATTATTAAGACCAGAAGCTGACAGAGAGAATGTTACCTGTTGGACTGTGATTGTGAGCGCGATAGACAAGTGTGAAGAGGAGGGTGTGTTTGTCGTCTGCGTGTAGAGAAGAGGAGGTGACAGCATGTGTTAGAGAGTTCTGTGTTGGTATATAAGAGAGAAAGAGTCTGGTGCATGTTGGAGCTAGTGTACATGTTTGTGTGTGTGAGAGAGAGAGATTTGGGGGGGGGGGGGGTGTGCAGGGGTGCAAGTGCGGGCGTTTGTCACAATTTGCATATGTGTAGGGGAGGAAGGTAGGCCTCACGTATTTGAGAGAATTGTGGGTATGGTTAGTGTGTGTGGATGCAAGTATGTGCGGCACAAGAGTGTACCACTGGTATTGGCCGGCAATAGTTAAGCTTGAAATTAAAAAAGAACATGTGCATGCACACACACACACACAATAACCAAACATCAATACACTAGGCTAATGGCGTAGGATTATATTGGCTGCTATAATTATCATCACCGACTGTACTTAAAGATTCTTTTCTACTTTTTTCAATTATCAGGATGTAGATGGTGATGATGAAGGGGTTGATGATATCGATGACGAAGATTTTTCAGCCGGAGGTCTATCTCTGGCAGAACTTTTAGACAATCTTAATTATGACGATGGTAAGTTTTTGCAATAATATCTCTCTCTCTCTCTCTCTCTCTCTCTCTCTCTCTCTCTCTCTCT
>JASKDV010204418.1:0-10677 GCA_032466395.1 Aegires albopunctatus
TTATTATTATTATTATTATTATTATTATTATTATTATTATTATTATTATTATTATCATTATTTTTATTATTATTATTGGTGTTGTTGTTATCATTTTAACATCATTCAATATTGATAATGTAGAAGGAAAACGCTTCTTTCGTTACGATATTTTGTTTTAAAATGGTTTCTTGCCGAATTCGACGACGGTACGCAAAAGTTATCAGTTACATATTTCGATTTTTAATTTCGATCCAAAATAGTCTAGATGTATGGATGCCAACTTTATCGGTAATTAATGACTGGGTACAACAAGCAATTATATATTAGACAGTTGAGACGGCCGATTTGCTCAATCGATCCCTGCATTTCAGCAGATCACTCAATGAAATCAATTCCAGTCTTGGGGAAACGTATTGATAATATTGTTCTCATCCATTTGGAACAATGGCAATATATTGACTATCATACAATATATTTTCCAACCCCATAGAGTCCTTTGAATGAGGTAAATTCCGCCTTACTGTGAAAATAAGATTGATTGGATGAGTGTACTTTTAAATTCAGTTGACATCATTATCAAAAAATAAATAAAATTCCAATAAGGAATTGCATTGGAATAATGGTAAAATAAGATATGAACCAAATATCCAATATTAGATTTTACCTGAAAACCCAGTAATATAGAACTAGTTTGTTCATTCGGCATTCGTGTTGTTAGGCAAGAAGACAAATGATAATATGCAGGTATAAGAATGTGGTTCTAGGCATGTTCCAGCAATTGCTAAATCTGCTTGATCGTATGCTCAGACATCGAGTAAGTGATACCCGCTACTTGAAACTGACAGCCGACACGAAGCCAAGGTTATTGATGGCCCGGCCATCTAAGCCCATATATTGATTCGATTTTGCATTTTAGGCGCCTGACAACGTTCTTGGCGTCCATTCATGTCCAACGTAACGTCTTGGCATCCAATAAACTGGCTTGGGACTCGTTGATTATTCCTATGATTGCGGACAATTTTAAAAGAAATTTGAATGTCACGACATAGAGCTTCTTCTCAATCGGAATAGAGACCTTTAAGAATTTAAATCCTTTCCATGTCAAATTAATTGAATCTGAGAATGCAAATCCGAAACGTTGAAGTGTAATATCGATAGCAGACCAACGGACACATAAAATTCCAAAATCCTTTCTTTCAAAAATTGGTGAAAGGAGGATTATTTTACTTCTTTGGCTCAATAAATTTTTTGTCCTCGCACAAAAATTAACTATATAAAGGTAACTTGGACCCCTTTACTAAAATCTATGTTGTTGTTTTTTATTAACTAACTCAGAAGAGCTTTTAATTATTTTTTAATATTTCAAAACTTAAAAGAGACCTCCCAATTCTAAAAAAAATAACTCGTGCACCCACCTCCGTGAAGTCATTTTTCGCTAGATTTGGAAAATGGGTCGTTTCTGTTCAGAGCCCTTTATATGTATTTGTAGATATCCTATTTGATCTAGATTCTACACATGATGATAACAAGATCCAGATTCTAAACTAAACCCAGACCCTAGGAAAGAAGATTATACATTGTACTTATAAACATGGTTAATAAAGACTCGATCTAGGTATCAGGTTGAAAATATTTTTTTTATTTGCAATGATTAGGGCCATTTATTCAGAAGCAAATATAGATCTAGAGAGAATACAACAGCTCAATCTTCAAATCAAAAAGAAGATGTCGCCCCTCTTCTATTTCTACCACAAAACAGAACTTCTTCCTTCCTTCCTTCATGGCATATACTTCCCGGAGGAAGCCCTCCTCTCTGCCGTCGATAACAAGTTTCTGTCCTATGCCATTCTTCCAAATTCTGCCACTGTGTTGCCCATCTCGTCTGCTATGTCCTGTGTCCATCTTCTTCGTGGTCTTCCACGCATTATTCTGCCCCCCATCTTGTCTTCCAAAAACCATCTTCCCAAGGTTTCATGCCTTTTGAGGTGGCCAAAATAGGACAGCTTCTATTTCTTTATGGTTCTCATCGGTAAGGGCTCCTGATGCTCAGTGTTTCAGTGATGTTTTTATTGCTTTCTCTAGCTGTCCAGAGGATTTTAGTGTCTTTCTAAAACATTTAATTTCAAATGCAACTATCTATTTCAATATATCTCCTTTTCTCTTTCCCTCTCACTCACACACACACACACACACACACACACATATCTTCTCTATTTCATTCTCTCTAGAACACACACATACACACACACACACACAAACACATTCGCTCACTCAGTCACCCATTCTCTCTTTTATTCAATTCAGCGATGAAATAAATGGTAATAGTTGCTTGGCAAATTATTCAGTTATCCCTTCATGCAGGGGAAATTTGAACTATCACTACTTCATCCGTTCTGTTTACCGATGGTAATTTTCCCAGCACAGTCATGTATAATTTAAGATGATTGTAAATCATACAATTATTCATAGGTTTGGCTGTAAAAATAGCAAAGTGAAACCATAATGGGTTTAGAAAGGCGAGGGAGGAGCGGGGTTCGGAGAGTTATTAGAGCATTCCGATATTAATTGAATACGATGATCATCTGCTCATCTTGTTAAGCAAAGACAAAAGAACGTATTGAAAACACACAGAAAATATTGAACTGCTTAAGTTGTTACGTAACATAGACAGAGGATACTCAATCTTGACTTTGGTAAATCTTCAGCTTGTCTCAAGGCCTTATAGAGTGATGTAGTATTTCTTTTAGAGGAAACATCGTAGGTTGAAGTTGGTAACGGTAATTTGTAATAGTTCCATTGTTGTGATACTTTCTGCGACCATGTGAGGAACACTGCCTATTTCTTTGTTATTTCTTACATGATGGTATATCCTTTGATCATAATATCAACGTTGTGATGAATTTTATTATCTAATGACTCCTCCAGGATCCTACTTTCACTCTCCCCAACATAGAACGACTATGTAAAAATATTATTTTATAAAGAAATCAGGCAGCAATTAATTGTGGAAATTTGTTTACGTTTTTCTTCTTTCAAAGTTTAAAAAACGATGAATCATTGGTTTTTGGTAATAATCTTTGAAATGATGAAGTGGACCGCAGAAGTCTGTCTTATTTTTCCCGCTACGTTGTTTAGCAGCCTAATTGTTTTAAATGGAATGAGTGCAGGATATATTTGTGATTAAAGAATCATGATTACGGGATTAAAGGATTATACAGTCCCTGTGTCCTAAAAAAAAACACACGCTTTCAAAATGGCACGATTTATTTACTTCCAAACGGAATCAAATGAAAAATAATAATATAGCATAAAGTGGGTAATTTTATTACTTGTTGTTTTTTTTGTTTTTGTTTTTGTTGATGACAAAGATGTATTTTATATCTAAATGCGGTTGCTTGGAAACATAATTTAATCAAATTAGTCATTTTCGATCAAGTAATGAAACAACGGGGAGATTCATGCATTCTCAGACCAAAGTCATATCACCAAGTTCAACAACAAGAAAAAAGTTGTAGAAGCACACTTGAACACCGTCAGTGAAGTTTAAACAAAGGAAGTAAAACTAAAGTCTTCCTTTCAAGCTGCTCGTTTCCAACTGTTAGAGTACAGACATGCCCTTGACGAAAAAATTAAAAATCAGAGCTATTCAATACTGATTTGAGATGAAATATTGGTTTGCGGTAGAGCGTAAATTAAGCACACCCCACCGGTTAAACATATTAATGATGCTCCGAACCGCAAGTCTCTTTCAATAAATACAGAGTGGTTCCAACAGGATGGAGCAACACCTCACACTGCAACAAATATCCTTGTCCTGCTTCGAGTTTTCGCTGACCGAAATATGTTAAGGCGCACCGACAACAATTGGGCAGCCAACTCCCTGGACCTCACCTCTCCTGACTATTTGTTATGGGCTTTCTCGAGTAACAGCTATATAAAAACCCTATGCGATCTTAAGAGTGAGATCAGCGGCCCATAAGAACTGTAAGTGGTGTAACACCTGAAATTTGTCAGAGAATAATGAACAACTTTGTGAAGATAGTGGACCTCTGCTACTGTGAACATTTTCTTTAATTGACCTTATTTTTTGTTTTGGTGATTTTATGCACCAAGAAAATGGTCGAAGCGTTTTATTGTCATAATTAAAAACCTAGTTAATTGAAAAATACATTGTCCTGAAAATTATTACCCTTAATAAGCCATTAATTTGTAAAAGTTATTAACTTTTGAAAGTGTGTCGTGTTTTCTGGATGGAACCTATTGTATTTGTGGGATTATTTAAAGTTTGAGTCATGAAACATCGCACTTTATCAACGGGGCATGCAGAATTAGTGGCACTGAAATTTGTACACAAAATAATTCAATCAAATGGAATGCAAGATGATTTCCACTCAAATTAAGTAGAGCGAAGTATGAAATCGTTATTGAGAAGAAAGTAACAAACAAACGTTGACGTCAAATTTACACGTCGTATTTAATATACATCACAACGATAATGGAAACGTTATCAGATGCAAAGGTTGTCCTGTCAAATCAAGTTTTGTCCAAGAACCATGCTAAGACAACCAACCAATCAACACAACTTCTTTGAAAAAAAAATGTATCAATGTGAGAATGAAAATAGTCACGGACTGTGGAAAATTTATTTAAAACCTGTGGTGGTGGTGAGGAGTTTTTAACAGCTACACTTGGCCGATATGATCACATGATCTACGAATCGAATCTAGTTCAAGCATAGCGATTGACAACATCCTTTCCTTTCTTATCTGGACTAAGGAAAGGGGAAAATGTCAAACTTTATCACCAAAATGGCCCAGCGTTTCCAAGATAAATCTCGTTGCCGCCAAGCAGTGACTTGGGTTCTGTAGTGGCTGGAGTACTCTTTCCTCTCCACTGTTTCCGTCCTTCCTTCTCATTCCCTTGGTATAATCCCACGCCATTATTGATTTGTTTCGCCCTCTAAATATTCTTCCTCACGCGACCATACACTATCATTAACATTAAAATTTCTGCTCTAACTAGCGCACGTGCAACGAATCTTAGAGAATAAGAAATCGTAAAATAAAACAATGTGATTTCAGCATAATGAAATGATAATTGCGTAGACCAGCATGGATAAGGATGCCGTAAAGTATTTCACATCATTGTGATGAAAAAGAGATAACAAAACGTTTGCTTATTATTCTGGTCAGTGCTTATCTTTTGTCTCAATTTTTGAAGTTAATAATATGCGTCAATTGGAAATACTTATGAAATACTCAATTCAATCAAGGGTTTTAAAACTAGATTTAATGCACAATGCACGTGGCAATGATGTCTTTGCCTACAATAAAGGAGATCTTTTGGCTCAATAGACGATGAACCAATGTACAGTCATACGAATAGGATTTGAAAACATCTTGGAATTCAAAGTTATTTTGTAGTTAGAAAAATAATCAAGAGACTTCATCGGTTACCGTCCATCGGCAGATCAAAAACAACATTAATAATCATAGTAAATCATTAGATTGTAATAATCAAATTAGTATCAAACACAACAAATCTGTCAAACAATGTACTTATAAATCGTCTTGAAAATTAAATGAATAGAATTCCATGAAATATTCCTTCTAAGTATGATAAATGTGTTAAGAATATGTTGCGGTTATAATTGCATTTATCCTCGCCTGTTGTTGATAGTAATTGTAATGATTTTCATGGCATGAATTTGATGAACGACAGATGCAACTTCTACAAAAGTAAGAAATCAATAGTTTAAAATATCACGACCTTTAATGATTCTATTGATTGCATACTTTAGGTTTAGAACTGTGGAGAAATAGGATGTGCGAATGACTCCATCAAATCTACAAGTTACTGAGATCGCAAACTGTGACAATAGAGATTAGATCCACGAGGAGCGTACAAATCTCATGGTGCATGGATGTGTGTTTGTACCATAGTCAATATAGTTTCGGTATACACATATATTTGTATGAGTGATTATTTTCGGATTTTTACGTTTGTGTGTGGATGTATGTATGTGTGTGTGTGTGGTTGTGTGTGGTTGTGTGTGTGTGTGTGTGTGTGTGTGTGTGTGTGTGTGCGTTTGTTTGTGTGTGGTATGAGTTAATGTGACTTTTCATATTTCACCATATTGGAAGACTATTTCCTTTCTTTCATCTGTCTTCTCTGGTCATTGCAATTTGCACTTTTATGTTATGTTCGAAAAACTCCTCAATGTCATTGTAATGTGTGTGTCCTCAACGTCATTGTAATGTGTGTGTTCAATGTCATTGTAATGTTTGTGTGTTCAATGTCATTGTAATGTGTGTGTCCTCAATGTCATTGTAATATGTGTGTCCTCAATGTCATTGTAATGTGTGTGTGTGTGTGTGTGTGTGTGTGTGTGGTTTAATTATATACTATAAATACTGCATGATCATAATAATAATATATATTCTAAAGTATCTCCCCTTGCAATTTTTACCGTTGCATTTTCAACCCGTTATACATACACGACATGTATCTCAATATCGGCTTCACAAATTTTTGTCGAAAACCCCTCTTATCTTTCGACGCTTAGGATAACATTATATATATATATATATATGAGACTAGTGAGACAATAATTTGAGACTATCTGATATGCTAAAGGCATTTATACGTAACTTCCAATAACTTTCCTCAAAGTCCGAAATGAACAAAATCAGAATGACTTATTCATTTTCGTTCTGGGTTTGGAAGAGTCAATCATTCAATTATAGCTCTCCATATTATTATGTAAAGCTTCTTTTCATTTACAGACGCGAAATTAGCCTTCTCGGGATACGCAGAAACACTCAAAGAACATTACATCATAGTCTTTGGTATTGTGTCTGGAATAACTTCTTGTTGTATCATCGCCATGACCTTGCAGTAATTATTCCTTGGTAACAAAAGTAATTTCTTTCAGTTTGGTACATTGGTTCATTCTTAGTTGACATTGTCAATCATTCAAGACTTGTCTTAAAGTTACGCTTTTGGTTCGATATAGTGATGAAGGTTCGAGTCTATACAGCGGCAAATTCGGAATTGAGATCCTGCAGATGGTTTCTACCAATTTTTACACCCCATCCAGGCGGGAAATTTATTCATATCAAGAACAGCAAGTGATGGTGTAGGTATCGTTTGGCCCTTGGTCATTAAATAATTCACAATTAGGAGGGCAAAAGCCTATAAATCACCTACACCAAATACATGTTGAAATTTCTCATTTCAAATGTTCATTCGTAGCATCAATCTCTCAGTATTCATTCTCCGGTTTAATAGTGCGAATAAAAAGAACAGCAAAACATTAACGACAACAAACGAAATAATTGGCTAAAAGCGTAGTGCCGTTCCAAGAATATAATGAGAATTATTGAACTAGTCTTAAGACATGGAAGAGCATTATGTCCATTGCAATCTAAATATATTTTTTTAATTTCTCGAAAATGATAGACAAAATTATATAATACAAAAATTATTATTCGTTTGCAGGAGACAGAGTAAATATGATGGACGCGGCTATGTTTTTAACAATGGCGTGCATCCCATGGTAAACTTTGGACCTTCTTTCAGAATCAAATTGTGTAAAGAAGGTTAATGTATTTTAAAAACGATTGTTACATCTGGCAATAAGAATCGCATCGATGGATTGGGTCGGGTTTTCGAGCCTGAAGTATTGAGATAAAGATACTATTGTCTTTGAATGGACAGCAAATATCAGTTCTTGATTTCCATAAAAGGCATTTCAAAAATTTGAGATCAATCCAGGTGCAATTTTGTGGAAAATATCCAGTATGCCCCATACTTGAAGAAGAATAAATCAAGCTACCGTATACCATAATATTATGAAGGTTGTTGTTGTTTTTTCTCTCCTTCCATAGTTTTATCCAATTTTAGTGAAACTCTATCTTAATCACAGTTGAGTACTTCTCAGTATCGATTCATTGCATCCCCTGTTTATAATAAACGTGATATCGACCATCTGGAAAGTACTGTCTAACAAACTAAAGCCAGCAAGCCTAGTCTGATTGTCCCGTATGTATCAGACTCCAATGTTTCATCAGTCGGGTTGGTACGGTATCTCTTCGCTGACACCATTTCGATCTCCTCCGTATTGAACGATGCAACCTCTGTGTCTTTATCTTTACGGTATCTCTAAAGAAGGAATCAACAGTGCTATTTACTTGAAATCAACGAAAGAATGCTTGGAACTAGACGTTAATTACTATGTTGTTATACGATGAATAAACAAGAATGGCAGTGTTTATTTATGTATTTAGAATATTTCTTGAACACATCCTTATCTAAAGATTGTAATGCGCCTTATTCTATACTTGACACAGTGTATTACTATACTAATGCTGTAAGAATCTATAAAAAAAAATATTAGAACATCCACATGTGCACATTTTAAACACTTTAAACACAATATTTTGGATGTGATTATATTGTGTTTAAAGTATTTAGAAACTAATCTAAGATCCATGACATTTTAAAATGTACTATAAAGAAAATTAATATGTGAATACGTGAATGAATGTAAAAGAAATTTCGATTTTTTTACGTTGCAGGAAGTTTTATCTAATCCTGAAAGAAGTAAAGCTGTTTGTCTCTGAATCCCCTCCAGAATATCATTATCAACATATTGATTATCTTCTTTCGTACTGGTTATCGTTTAATTGTTAAGGCTTATGTGATTAGCTTGATTAAAAAACCCAAATCAAAACAAAACAACATCCATGTGATCCAATCAATGGCAAGGCTTTTACACCACTTGTACCTATTTTGTTTCCGGGTCATTTAGTACAGATCTAAAGTCAATTAATCAGATTGATCATCCTGTTGTATATTAATCCCTTTGTTATGCACACTCGCATGTATTATTACATTATACTCGAATACCACCGTGAAAATTATGTAAATAATATTCCTACATGTAAAATGGGAAAAATGCTACCGACTACATTCCCCCTGTAATATAAGGTTTAGATTTCCATACACATAACCGCTACGTGCCTTGGGATGGCACCATTAAGTTCAAATCTCAAATTCAAAAATAAAATCATGTCTGTAAATTAAGCAAGTTTCACATTCGACGTCAATCATACATGTCTAAACATTGTTATGACATTCTTTCTTTACATTTTGAAAACAAAATTTAAAGTAAAATAATGGCTCAAAGCGATCGTGATCAGAGCTACATCCCCAAAGTGCAATCCTTGCCAGAAACTATATTGCTTTCCTCCATTTGAGCCTTGAGACCAAATGATTTATAAAAATCTTATAAATTCAATTCTAGCAAATACTGATATAATTATCGACAATATTAATTCTTATGCACGCTTGATATTTTCTTTCTGTAGAAATGTAAATTATTAGAATGGGCAACCAAAAGTGATGATTTCCGTAGCAGAGAAAATTATGCAATGAAAAACCCCATTACAGAGATCTGTTTCAATGATATGAACAATGATTAAGAAAGGAAAAGCAAAGCCAATGTAGAACAGACATTGGCGAAACACATAGAGTCACAAGCCCTTTCTAGGATTATGGGGGAATGAAAATCATAATGACACATTGGACCCATAAAAAGGTTAGATAAATAGATGATGGGAAGATGAAATAATAAATTGATTGATATAGTGGATATCGCGTGTTCGATGGAGATGAATAAGAAGATAAAGAAAAGTGAGAGCGAAGAGAAGAGAAGGGAAGAGCAGAGAATAGGAGAGAGAGAGAGAGAGAGAGAGAGAGAGAGCGAGAGAGAGAGAGAGAGAGAGAGAGAGAGAGAGAGAGACCGAGATTGAGTGAAAGAGAAAGAGAGAGGAGGGGGATGGGAAAGAAGGAAGAGTTGGAGGCGTAGGATTAATAAGAATACTGAATGTTTCTGGATAAATCTTTCAGAGAGAAGACAAACCTTCCCCAGAAAAATGTGTCCCTGTGGTTTTCTGTTTTCACCATCTATCAAATGCAATATTCATTGAAATGCCCAGTAGACATACCCCTGTCTTTATGAGCGCTACGTAATTAGAAATAATTGATCAATTGATCACGCAAGACACTTAGGAAATTTGTACCATGGAGGATTTGGCTTGAGTCTTTCTTTCTAATATTGATTCGTATTTTGTTCACGGTCGAATTAAGGCGACTTCTGATTTGCCAAAAGAGCATCGATTATAGACGGCATAAAACTGCATCATACTGATTACCTTCTATAACCATTCATTTCATCTTCCATAAAATTATAGAACAACCAGAAAAATAGCTGTAACGACATCGATGGAATAAACTTACAGAAATCGTGAACTCGTTAGTTCTACCTTATTAAACGGTCAAAGAAAGACCCAAATACTGATAATTCTGGTCTTAAACGCTGAGAATCATAATCATACCTGTCTCGACCAAAGAAGTTGAGCGATACCGTAAGAGCGGAAGACAATGAGTGAGTAAGTGTGTGTGAGTTGAGCGATACCGTAAGGGCGGAAGACAATGAGTGAGCAAGTGTGTGTGTGCGTGTGCGTGTGTGTGTGTGTGTTTGAGAGAGAGAGAGAGAGAGAAAAAAAAAGAGAGAGAGAGAGAAAAAGAGAGAGGGAGAGAGAGAGAGAGAGTTTGAGAGAGAGAGATAGAGAGAGAGAGAGAGAGAGAGAGAGAGAGAGAGAGAGAGAGAGAGAGAGAGAGAGAGAGAGA
>JASKDV010204429.1:0-10676 GCA_032466395.1 Aegires albopunctatus
AGAGAGGACGGCCGAGAAACACCTGGCGCCGTGGAGTTGAGGCAGACACCAGAAAGATGGGATACAACTGGAAACAGGTTGAGAAGATTGCCCAAGATAGAGGAGGACTGTGGTTGGCGGCCTATGCTCCAGGAAGAGTGATGGGCATAAGTACGTAAGTAACAGTAAGGAGATGCATGCAAAGAGCCTTTCCCAAGAACTCAGTGCTGTGCCCTACCAGGATTTGAATCTGAAAACTTTTGTCAAACTGAAAGCCAAATGTCTACCTTTAGACCACAACGCTAGAAAGCAAGGAATGATTATAAACACATACCGGTAATTTACAAAAATGAAAATTTTCATTCATTTTATTTTTATCTGTGGTCCCTTGAGTTGATCAACAAAATGTCAAAAGGTTGTGCCACAAAAATGTGTGTGATCAGTTTTTCCTAGTATACGACGAAAAATGTGGAGAAAACAACGATCAAAAGAAACTCCCACCCTTTCCCCCCAAAAAAACACAAACAAAAATGCAATAATAAAAAATAAAAGTTAACAAAAGGTTGTGTCACAAAAATGTGTGATCAGTTTTTCCTAGCATACTACAAAAATTGTGGAGAAAAATAACGATCAAAAGAAACTCCCAACAAAAAAACAACAACAACAATTACCAGAAAACAAATAAGCAAATATTTGTCTTTACTCACTCCATTACTGGTATGACGCGGGCGCTTCTTTTGTGGAAAAGGTGTCGAAGGAAAATGTTAAATCCATGGTGAGATCTAAATGGAAGTATCTGTGACATGTTCTCCTTAATTTGCATTTTCATAAGATGACGTTTTTCTGTGTCTATACCACTTTTCTGAAAGAATAACAAGATTACATTTGAAATAGTGTGTATTGTGATAGTATCTGAAAGGAAATGCAGAAAAGTTTACATGTATCGATACCGAAGGTAATTGAGCTTCCATTCCAACCGTTAGTAGATTATTTTGAGCTCTTTGACTTCAAAACAACATTAAATCTAACCTAAGCCTAATCTTTACTCTCCTAAAGTTGCCTGCTAAGGGGTAATCTGCAATCAAAGGGACATAATCCTATAAATAAATGTATTCAAAACATGACGGGCTGATTAATGATTTTCATTCCTCGATTCAATGGGTCAATTACACAATTTTCACAACAATCGATTACTAAATGATTATGAAGGAATAGTTAAGAATAAATGAAGTATGAATGAATTCCAAGAGATACACTGGGCCTAAGCAAATCATTGACTTTTGAATGCTGTGATTATGGTCAAGTGAGAGGCAATACTATCTGGTTTTAATAGAATGCATTTCAGCAAAACCAAAATTTGTTAACTCTGTCATTGATATGATTACAAAAGGGATACAGATGAAAACTTAAAATCAAACTGCCATTAGGATCAGAAATGTGACAGCATAAACATGATCTTATTTTTCTGTCTGTCTGTCCAACTAATCCCTCATGGCTATCTATCTGTTTTGCTCGGTGCAGTTAAGCCTTCGGACTCACATGAGAAAGGTCGCGGGTTCAAATCTCATTGGAGACAGTGTTTAACCCTTGAACAAGGTCATTAACACACATTGCCTGTGTTTGCGGCACTGTTCTAATGGCTGACGCTCGGTGACAGTAAATACCAAAAGACAAATTTCCCTTCTGCTCGAAATTTCATGAAAATGCATTTTTACGGAAATATGAAAAAGTTGACTATTTTAAAATTACTAGCAACACTAATCCTTTAACTCCAGTTTCATTTTTGTTTTTCTTTTTTGCCATCACAACCACACTGTCCTTTGAAAGCAGCATTATGAATTGACTGTGTACTGTAAGATTGAGGGTCGCATGTTTACAATTTGAGCTGACATGCAGGGGTCAATTGTGCAGAGTAAAAAAAATCCTTGTTGATGTTTTCACACTTAGGTCAGCATAAAACAATAAAAAAATATTAAAAAATTAAAAACGAACAAAACAACAAAATAATCTATGAGTACATACCCCTGCTGTTTTTACAAATGGAGGCATAAAGTCTGTTATGTGAAACTGAAATAAAAAGAATAAAGAAAAAGCATGGAATTTTAAGCATAGGACGATATACCAAAACTCGAAAGAGACAATTAATTCTCAGTGACTGTTTCAATATTGAGAAGTAAGCTATTATCACTTCTAATTCTACAACTGTAACACTCACATCCGATCTTCACTAAATCAATGGTAAAACAATAACTGACTCATATCACATTGTTCAACTGTAACACAACTTATGATCTGTTTATTACCACTTCCAGTATTTCTTTTCAACCCTCATGATCAAACATCCTAGTTATCTTTATTTGACAGTACTTCTTTAAAATAATAATTACAAGGCAATAAAAAATGTTGGTATTTTACCTCTTCAATAAATTCAATATCATATAATAATGCCATAATTGTGTGAAAATAACTGAAATGTCGTGTATATTGACTGGGTCTGTCTAAAGGTAGAATCAATTCTAAACTCTGAAGAAGAAAAAAATTCAAATGAAACAAAAAGAACTATTAAAGCATAACTATTTTACATTCAGGGTAAAACTTAAAATATCTTAATTATACCTAAATATGGTTGCCATAGAGATAGAGTATCCTATATCAATAGCCATACAATTTATGAACTTATCACTAGGCTTGATTTGCAGTGAACCACTTATTTTGAGAAAGAAAAAGAAAAAAGAAAAGAAAAAAATTAAAAAAAAAAACCAACAAAAAAAACCCCAACAATGAATATATGATATGACATGGTATTTTAATTCATAAATATGATGGGATTTTCATATTTTATTTTGTTTTCATTTTATTTATTAAAAAAGATAAAAAAATTATATATATATATATATATATATATATATCTACCGAACTTTCAATCATGATCTTAGATAAATAAATTCTAGGCACTACTTATTTTCAAAATTGATGAAAACTGTGCACAGAGGTGAAGAAAGAAGCTCACTTTGAGCACCTATTGTGAGCCAGCATACCTTCATTCAACATTTGATTAAAGATCATTTCCATCCTTTAAAGCAATAATGTCTTAATTATCAACGTTATCTAATGGAATTAAGACATCGATTTAACTCACTGAAGACCAGCCTATTTGAGCCAAGCACACCCCGTAGGACCAGCCATTTTTATATACATGTATTTTCAAAGCACCGTTTGGATAATATGTTCTAATCACTTGAGAGAGTTAAAATTGTGCATGTAGTTTGATATTCTGGGTTGATTTTTGTACGTGCTTTGCATATTTTTTGCAATAGCAAGCTAAAAATGATAGTACATGAAAATATAGTCTTTATCATGGCAACCCGCTTAGGCTTGGTCCCCAAAATATGTTTCAGCAATCCCAATCCTAGCACAGGCTTGGTCCTCAGTAAGTTAAGGGGTTGAATTTGAGTTGAAAGAATGATTGACATTATTTGGATATAGTCATTGCAATCAGTTTCAACAAGTTAATCTAATTGTCCATGACATTATCAAGTTTAATATCCAAATTAGCTTCATGTTTATAATGTGGTTCAATACATATTTTCAACCGTCTATCCTTACATTTCTTTGTTATCACTGATACACTTTCTGCGCTATATGCTATTCAAATGAAATTAACATCAAATTCATTTCCACTATATGACTATCAAGTAATGTAATTTCAAGGTCGTCAGTTGAATACCTTTCAAACTGTTTTTAAAAGTGTGGCATTTAATCAGGACACACTGCATGAGGTAATTCCCAACATATTTAAGGTGGATTATATCAATAACAAAAACAAGAGCACTAAATGAATAGCAACTTGAAAAAACAACAACCAGGAATTGGAAAATATTGGTTAATTAGATATTTGGAGTTTTAGGGCTCTAGGATCATCTGTATCGTCTGTATCTGTATATTTTCTTCATAGTATCTCAATGCTGATCATATGATGGAGAGTGTGGTAATCTCACTCATTATCATCCCTAAGTTAGTCGATAAGCAGACAGCATGCTTTTGAACTTTTCATTTTACCCAAAGTGACATTGTGATTTGACAGCAGATTCCACTGTGTGGGAAGAGCAACTGGCAGTATGCTTCGGTGTTATTGAACAGTTTTAACTGCATCCAGTTATCTCAGAGCCAATGGAAAGAGTAAGATGATAGACTAGTTAAAAGAAAGAACAGAAGTAGAAGATCGGGTTTTAGAAAAGAGAAAATAGTTGACGAGGGGGAAAAGCATTTCAAATAATGAGTAGAAAAGAAGTAACAATAAAGATAACTAAAAGGAGAAATGATTTACAGAAAAAAAGACATCATCTCTCAAAGCAAAGTACCTAAATAACAATGGCCATCAAGCCACAAAACATGCACTGCAAAGACCCCCCAGGATTTTCTAACGCCCTTTGTGTACAAAAGAACTTGGTTCTTCTTGATAGAAAGTGATCCCAATAGTATTTTCAATTCAAGCAATGCACCTAAATGTGGGATGGTCAATGGCTATATGCCTCCCACCCTCTCCAGCAAAACCTTCTCCCTCCTCTGAGGGGATAAAAGAGCCTGACAGACAGTAGACAATTCAGATGGGAAAAGAAGCTCCCACTCAACTCTCAGTCGCTTCTTACGACATGCATAGGGAGACTGACAGTGGTCATATTCTTTCCTCTCAGCTGAATACCCTGGAAACCACATGGGGAAACTTCTTTGGAAATGAATATAACTACCCACCTGTTTGAATTTTGGATGAACCATCAGGAAAAATTCAACTTTTCCCTTTGATAAGATCGGGTCTTCATGAGGTAGGTTGCGTATAATGTAAAAAATAAAATTCTGATTTTCTTGCTTACCACCATTTGAAAATATGCTGTAAGGAGTTTCTGGTCAAAACAGAAAAAGGAAAAAGATCCAATAAAATATTTAGAACATCAATTGCTTTATTTATTTTATCTATCTTCTAACTCTGTCAATATTGGGAAGCCAGACAAATTTAATCAATTAATCAAGGCATCAATTCCCTATAACAAAGGCTGTAAATATGTATATTTGTAATCTGTTTACTTATTAACGATGTTTTCTTGATCTCGTATCATATGTCACTCCTTCCTTGAAATAATAAGACTGATGTTAATTACACATGGCACTGATGACTTGATAGGATTGAATATTCAAGATCTTGAGTCATGGTATTCACAATACACATTCTTCATCAAATTGTAGCAAAAATTGTTCATTGTTTTTCTTAAACCCACCTAAGTGTAAGTAAAATACTAACACTACTTGATCTAAAGCCTATCATAATCATAAACCAACTTTAGGCTAGAATGATTACAGCACCCTCTTTGGCTCTTGACCAATGATAATTAAAAGGATTAGATTTAATCATTCCCGAGTTATAATGAATTCTCCAGTTCAACAATCTAATAATAATTTTGCGTTGTGTCATTTATTGCGAGATCTGGCAACATTAGTTATGTAAACGTTTAGCACTTAATTTTTGTAAGTTCTGCCATGTTTTCCCATGTGATGAACATAAGTCTAGATTTGTTGACCTATGAGTTGTATTGAACCGTTGTCACGATTTGTCTTGTTGAAATCAAAATATTAGAATTGCAGTCACTTATTTGCATTGTAAGAGAATGGAACTGTTATTTTTTTCAGTCTCGCAGTCAACTTTTAAATCAAGACATATTTCTTTATGATACTACAGCTTTCCAAATGATGTTAAAGCATACTAATATTATATTTCTGTGACGACAGGGGAATTCGAATACAAGGTATGTTTGAACCTAGATCTATATCTTTTATCTTGTAGGATAGCGGCCATAATGGCTTGCTCTTTTCGATTTTCAACGACCGAAAAGGAAAAGGCCCATGGGACCTCCAAATTTATCGTCCCTCTCTAATAGGACTAGGCTCCTACTAAACTAGAATTTATTCTGCACAGGAAAAAGGAACAGAAAAGTTTGAAAATCAGATTTCAATATAAAAGCCTCCACTGACTGGGATTTGAAATCTTGTCAAGAGTAGACCTGCGACTATTTTGGCTTTGTAGGCCAGTGCCATAAATTACTGAAATATCTGCTCCTAAGCTGTAAGATGGATCACATAGAATATAACATTACATGAAATCAGTGTGAAAAATAACCTGAATCGGCATATGGAGACTTGGAAAGATAATTCAATGTCAAGTCCTCGTTGTCCCTATACGTCATCTCATTTTCATCTTTCGCTGAATCATTAAATTTGTAGAAAAAATTGAGTAAATCCCAATGAAAATATTTGAATTTTTCAAGGCCTAATTTCTCTTGTAGGTCCTGTGAATATAAAAAAAAGTTTTCATTAACAAAATTGATAAGACAAGAGAAATGATAATTTGAGACAAATTGTATAAGAAAAAAATATTTAGATTTAGGATCTCTATAGCTTTAAAAAATGATATAGTGAGACAGACTTCCCGGTTTTCCGGAGATCTAGATATTTTTATTTTCCCTCAATTACAGGTATTTTAGCTGTTTTATGAGAAAGCCAGCAGCTTACCAAATCGTGCCATTCCTTGATGACGCCAATCAGGGTCAAGCTTGATTGAAGGATAGATAAAATGCTTGATCAAGAATGCATGGTAGACCTAAGCTTACTTCTCGTGTTACCTTAATCTTGTGACTGACAGGTTAATTTTAGTGAATGAAAAGCTCTTGAGTGACTGTTATGAGAAGTTGAAATGGCCATTGTGTCACAAAAAATACTGGACATGGATGTGTTGGACAGATGACTGCTATAAAGAGGTTAAAACCTCATAGAGAAGTGGCTGGTATTACAGGTGGCTGTTAAGGAGAGGTGACTTTTAGTAGGTTAGACTGTATTCTAAACCAAAAGTTATCCTGATTTGCCAGGGACACTTCTGGATGTAGAGATGAATTAGATAAGAAAATTATTATTATTATTCTTTCAGCCTGTCACAATCTGTAGGGTTGCTATGTCGAATGCCACCTCTCAGTGTCTCCCGGTCCTTTGCGTCGTCCTCCTCCAGGTCCAACTCCCTCTTGTCACTTGTGATCCTGACCATCCATCTTGCCCAGGGGCGTCCTCTCCTTCTTTTTCCATCTATCGCCATTTCCAGCACCCTCCTACCCACATAATTGTCCTCTCCTTAACGTGACCAAACCATCACAGTGCATTCTCTCTTGCTTTTTTTGAGATGTTTTCTACTTCCACTATCTTCCTGCAGGGTGTCCAGGCACAATGAGTACAAAAAAATCAGACCAAAGATATCGCAAAGGACAAACATTACATATGTTTCTACATTAACTTTAAAGCGCAACTAAACCCTATTGGAATTAATTTCACTATATACACCCAATTGTAAGTAAAGCAGTGGATAGTTCTAGATCTATCTAAATTGTTTAAATGTCACATATACATGTATATATATTTGCTCCTTTATTTATATCAATATCTATCTCACTGCAGGAAGAGAGAAAAAAAACAACTTCCGGCTTGAGCTTTGTCAACCAGCCATTTACTATTTCGTCACCGATTCAAACCGGCGACGGCAACCCGAAATTTGATTTATCCTACCAAATTCAGACTTATCAGGCCTTATAACCATTTATCAGACCAAATTCAGACTTATCAGACCTTATAAAATTTATCAGACCAAAATCAGACTTATCAGACTTGCTGTACACCCTGTCCTGATCTGTGCGTTCGTAATTTTATCCTTTCTTGTCCATCCAAGGGAAAGATAGGAAAATTCTGTTTTATGGAATTTTGCCCTGATAAGTTCCAGTTCCTAATTATAAATATATTCCAGCTTAATAAAGTGAATTTCTTATTGAAGGTATAGACCTATCATAGAGTACTGAATAACTATGGATCATCAGCTTAAGAAAATTACAAACATGATGATATAATGAAGATGAGGATAAGCATGATATAGAAAAATGAAATTATACCACAGGTGGGTAAGACATACCAACAGCTTTGGTCTGAAAATATCCTTCTTTTCAAGAGCAACAACTTTGCTGACACCACGTTGCAGAAACTCATTACAGACAAGACCTGGACCTGGCGGAGATAAAATCACTCTTCTCAATACCTTCTTTCTTGGAATATGTAGGATTTATTGTTGACTGATTGATAAATATCTAAGCTCCAGCATTTCAAAAATCTAAAAAATTATGATTACCATTATACATCAATCAACACCTTGCAAATTAATTCCATGTCACTCAAGGAGTACTAGAACTTGATTTGTTTAAGTTGGAGAAATCTATAGACTAGGGAAATAATTCAATTTCAATTTAATTTACATGTTATGTTGCTTTTTTAAATGTTAATCATCCACAGAGAAAGCTTGTGGCATTGTTCAACCAATTCACTGAACAGCCTGAGATTTACAAAAAGAATATTTATGTGCTGAGATCTAAAATTAAAGATCTATTTACACCTTAAACCCCCAGTACACTATCTTGTTATCTATACTATCACTGATATATATGTGTGTGTGTGTATATATATATATAATTATATAAAATATAAAACAAATACGTAGATAAATATAGTTTAAGCCACATCTTCGAAGTTTCGTGTACTATATATATATATATATACTAATAAGTCTTTACTCTGACTATGAAGGAAACAAGCTAAAAAGTTGAAAGTTAGCTCTCACAGACTGATAAACTTCTGTCATCTTTCTTTGGCCTTCAAAAGTCCTTGAAAGTAATAGGGCATCGGATGATACTCAAAGTGCTCTTCCATTGCATTTACAATGTCTTCATTGCTTTTGAAATTATGCCCTTTGATAATTGTTTCTTAATTGGTGAAAAGGAAAAGGTCAGAGGGTGCTAAATCTGGTGGATGTGGGAGAATGTCATAGCCGCATTGCAATGCAGCTTGAGTCACCTGTGTGCTGGGACATTGTCATGCAGCAGGAGAATTCCCTTTTGCAGATCTCAATTAGTGTTGGATCGTATCCTAACACATCTTTATCTGAGGGTATTGAGTACCCGATTCTTTGTATCCGCGGATAAACGAGCAGGTAATGAGGATACAATAAATTAAAATGTCAATTTTATTATTGCTTTTAACATTTTTTGACCCTTGTCATTACAACCCCATGCAAGATAATGTAAATGTAATGAAATTTTGCACATTGATGAAACAATTATTAAACTTTATGTACAGAAATTTCTTTAAGTATCTTGCTTACCAGCCCTGAAAGTTAAGGACGTTTTTTCCCCCCACCCTTAATCAATTTAATTATACAGTACTGTTTGCCTTATATCCCTCCTTCTAACATTCCGGTCCGCCTAACATCCTACATTTTCCAGGATACCAAATTTTCTCTATATAAATTACCCCTCTAAGATCCCACCCCAACCTGTGGCAGTCCGCCTAACATCCCACTTTGGTAGGCAGCTGAGACAATTTTCATAAAAAGTTGATAAACATTGCAAATCTTATTCAATGTTATTGGCGTTTGATAGAAACAACTTACATGACGACCATACACTCATTAATAGCTCTGTACACTGATCACAAGGAGACTGGGAGGCATCATCGCGTCTGTCTAAACAAAAGCATATTGCTCATTGTGTCTCAGCCCGTCTTCGTAAAGGTGTGAAATTGTGACTTCCTTTCTGCGATTGGCCAACAGTCTCTTAGTGAAATTAATCTCTGAATGACCACACAGTGAATGCTTGTCCCTCAATGCATGATTTTTATTGGTTTATCGACTTACAGGTGATTGACAGGTTAAGATGTGATGAAGGGCTATGTCTGTTGAGATCACCTTCATAATGATTGACCAAGGGTTAGGGCGAGGGCTGGAAGGGGATGGAGGGGGAGGGACAGAGAAGTTTTATACATCTCTCTCTCTCTCTTCCTCGCTTCTCCCCCTCTTTTCCTCTATAGATTCTGGCTTTAAATGTCATGTATCATCGGTCACAAACTCAAAGGAGAAGATGACACTGGATGGTTTGTAAGTGAATTGGGAGGGGCCAAGGGCCCAAGGGGTGAGTATAGAATTAGTATGTAGACAGTGTGGGGAAAGTAATTTTTAGGATGTAACAAGAGAGTTAAGATAAGATAGATAAGATAAACTTTATTATCCAAAAAGGAAATTTCACTTGGATTACATGGCAACACAGGTGATAACAATAGATGTAGCAAATAATAATAATATAAAATATCTAACAAGATGGATGTCCGGCTTTGCTCGTGGAAAAAGAGTACTTGGGTGCATTAGTTAAGAATAAGATATTGCTGTCCGCTCCACTAAAGCTTAATGCTCGATTTAAATCTAGATCTAGAATAAGAGAAATTATTGATTCGCGTTGTAGTTTTGCTATATTATTGCTTTCAATGCCGACTCTACTTTCGCCGGATCTAAATAGACCTAGCTACCCTTTCACTGATAGGCCGACAGGGAAGCCACACACACACACACGCACACACTAAATACAAAATAAATTAATAAATTAAAAGAAAAGAAAATTTTAAAAAGGAGAAAAAGCTGATAACAATAAAAGAAGAAGAAAAAAGCTAGTCAATATAAAATCATCTCTCTCCCCCTCTCTCTCTCTCTCTCTTCCTTCTTTAATTGAATAATAGATTGATCTAGATCTAGATCTAACTTCTAATAACATCGCTTGTAATATTAGTGAGACGAA
>JASKDV010204440.1:0-10675 GCA_032466395.1 Aegires albopunctatus
ATCTAAGTATTTCTATATTTTGTAATGCTTCACAAATATTTATAATTTTGTGTTAAGCACTCTGTGTATTTTATGTTTTAATTACTATTATAAATAAATAAATATATATGTATATATATATATGAATATATATATATATATGTATTTTGTATATAAAGTTATAAATTCCGCGCTACGTCTTTCGCAACCTTCCTCTGAAAAGACGCCCCGTGAGATAGACGGTGTTAAGTGAGTCCCACCCCTGATTTAAGAATGATCTCTTCATTTACCTCGTTGTCAAGATGGTATGCTCAGTTTCCTCTCAAGATCCTTTTCCAAGTTTGGTAATTGAATTTGCATATTCATTAGGGAGTTCCAGGTCAGAATATTGGAGTTGTTCTGTATTTTGAAATAAATTCCTTAAAATTTTCTATTATTTTAGTTGTACAAATTTTGTCCTTCAAATAAAATCAAATGTCTTTCATTTCACCCTTGATTGTCCCTTTCTCATTTGGATTTCTTAATATTGGCAGCCCTGAGGATCTCAAAAAGTTGTCAACTATGATTACAAGAGGATAGATAATGTATTGAATAACCCGCTCAAGATCAATTAATGTTGTAAACTTTTTCTAATGCTTGATTCTTGGCTGATAGATAAGTTCGTCAATCAATCTGAAAGCTCATACTTTCCAACATCAACTGGGATACATGGTATTATTACAGTAGTAAGGCCAGGCTGGTTCCATCCTATCAAATTGTTATTTTTCAGTTAACAAGCCAGCCATAAAACGACCGAGAGACAAGAACAAAAGGAAGGGGCTCAGCCAGATGGAAACAAACTCAGGTAATTGTTCTTTGCTTTATAATTTAAAGTCTTGTATTGTTGTTGCTTAACGAGGCCATGATGAATATTGGTTGTTATAGTGGGAAAAAAAAAACCTAAAAGGACATACAATCTGAACATTCCTTTGATAGTAGGGGCCCAATGCCACTCACAGTACAAGGGCCCAGTGATTGCTCTCCCTGACCCTGATTATATCTCATTATTTCATAAGCATAACTCTCTTGGTCCTTGGATTTTTACTATTTTCCTTAGAATGAAAGTGCTGTCATAATATGTTTCTCTATAATCATATTGCTTAAACCTGGACATATTATACATGTTTTTATGTTATTTTATTGACGTTTTGATGAAGAGGGTCTTATTTTAAAATATTTCATATTTTCAACTTTGTGACCTACTTTCTGAATCTGTTTTTAGATCAGAAATAGGAAATTTATTAAAACTTGATAAACCGATTGAAGGAAAAAATATACAATTTGTTTATATTGTCAAATATGTTTAGTTTTGTATCTTATGGCGAAGTTTGGGTGTAAATTATGAAGTATTCCTTGTTCTGAACCCTATTGTTGTGTAATTAGCGATCTGTTAGTATGGTATACGGCATTCAACAGCAAAAAATCTATACAATTATTTATTTATTTTTATTGTGCAATTGTAGCAGCACCATTTACTGTTGTACTGTGATAGTGAGCCTTTTGGATAGAGAGAAAGTTTGAAAATAAAGAGAAAATGTGAGTGTAAGTGTTTTGTGTTTTAGCCCTTGTGTGTAACCACATCCATGTGTGTGTGTGTGTGTTATTTCTAAAAATTGTTTTTGGAGGGGAATGCCGGGGTAGCAGTGGTTTATTAGCTAAGATGGAGTATTTAAAGCACTACAATTAGACCTGCATTGTGAGAATGGGTAGCAGTGGTTTATTAGCTAAGATGGAGTATTTAAAGCACTACAATTAGACCTGCATTGTGAGAATGGAGAAAAATAAAAATGGCAGCCATATCGGCAAACATGGCAAATGCATTTTCTCCACATTTTATGATGAAAAAATCAAAGCATATTTTTTGAAGAAGTGGAGTAGATTTAGTTGTAATTTACCGACACATGATGCTTGATTGTCTAACCACGAAAAATAAGGCTTTAAATTAGAATTTCAAGAAGCCCTTATTTTCATCAACCGATGTTGGTCAATATTTCTATTGATGAACGCAAGAGATTTAACAGACATAGGTTTGCAATACGAAGTATTTTTATTTTTATACTACAAAATGAATGTAATAGAAAGAACATCCATTAATAAACCCTATCTGAATCCAAGTCTTAATCAATGATTTTGAAAACAATATACATAAGGAGTTTTTTTTTAACTCATAGTGATGCAAATTTATGCCAGAACAATGAACAATTTCATGATTTTACAATATTATTTTCCCTTATGTTGTGATATATAAATATGTCAATGATTAGAGAAAGGAATGTGAATCATTTGTGGGCATGTCAGAAAACTAAGTAAAAAAAAAAAGATGACGCAAACTTTAGAAACACAACTTTGTATAATCATTTGGTTATGGTGTAAGGTAAATTTTAATCTTTATACCCGCTTTGAAATGTCATTCAATTTTATTTAACATCACATAATGAACTATCAAACTTTTTGCATAGCCTGTAGAATTCAATAGAAAATAATATTACTATATATATCGATAGGCAAATCAATTATTAAAATGATAGTCATGGATATCTGTGGCTGTCAAAGCTGAGATCTTTTGGTATAATGCACTGCTTGTTAATTTATAATTGTCATCTTCTTCAAAGGGAGCAATGAAGAGAGTTCAGAGGTAGAGGGAGACAATACAGAGGTAGATAAAAGTGTATCACATGTTTTCAACATGAATACTAGCTTGCTTTTTGGAGAAGGTGATTTGCACGACTCAAGTATTGCATGGTGCAATGCCACTGAAACATTAGAGGAATGCACAGATGTAAGTATTGTAGGATATGCAAATTCAATTTATAGGTATATATACTCATAGCCACTTTTGTGGGCAGTTTCAAGGTTCAATGGTCGTTTTTTCTTCTTTTCTGATTCTATGTATGGTTGTCACTTGTTGATCATGATCACTAACAGTAATTTTGGATGCAACCACTTGAATAACACAGGCTACTATAGTGGCTCTAAATGCGACTTATCTTTGCCTCAAATAAACTGCCTAAGTAGTAATTGCTACAATCTCTAATCCACACTTTCAACTTTTTGTTGTTATATAATCAAAGATGTTTGAACCAATTTTATCCATTTTTTTTTTTCTTTTTTTTTTTTCTTTTTTTTTTTTCACCTTTTTTACTCAACATCAGTGAGTGATGTTACAGGCTCTAATTCTGATCAATCAGATAAGATTGGATTCAGGTTTATGTTTGTTTACATTTTGATGGGATGTTTTAGTAATCCTGAAAGGGATCTATTGAGCAATTCATATAGATCTAGTCACAATTAAATGCAGATATTCAAAATATTCCTGCATCTGTCTTAGTGGTGAGTACTCTATAACAAACCACAATTTTCTTTTTCTTTTCTTTATAAACATTTTAAAAAAAATAAAAATAAATGAATTCTTCATTTTGTTACCTTTCAGAAAATGTAGACTTTTACATGTCAATGACAATTTGTTAAGTCTGTGTGAGACTAAAACATAAGCTTGGGTTTGATTTTAATTTCTTTGTTCATTTTAAAAGCATAAGCTGAAACCAAGAATTCAAAATAATGCGTCAATCAAGTGGATAAACATATCTAAGATGGCCACACATTTCGGTTAATTTACTTGATAGATCCCATTGTCCCCTTTTCATTTGCCTCCCATTGTATTTGTGTTGACTTCATGTCATTGTACACCTCCCCTCCTATAAGTTGTTGGCCATCTCATACTAGTCTACTGACTTCGAATGTGGGTAACATTTCACCTGATACCACCTGATAATGAATGAGGACTTATTGGATATTGACAGAGACAATGCCAGAGATGAGAGATTGCAAAGAAAAATATCAAACTTGTGCATGACGGCCACTTGTCTAAAGCTGCCAGTTATGTCTAGAACAAAGGGTGGCTGCATTATATGAGTTTGATTGATAATGGTTGTAGACAGGGAATCATGGTGGAATTTTCAAAAAATAAAATCTAATTTTCTCATGATTGGCTTTTTGCCACTTTTGGATTTCTCTTAATAAAGGAAATGTTTCTTTTGCCATCATTTTTTGTTTTCAAAATTTTGTGCTCAGCAATTTTCATAATTGGTCCTCTATATAATTTATTGAAGGATTTTAATATGGCAAACATTCCGGTGGAGGCATTTCCAATTCGACATGAACTCAATCATGGGATTGGACTTCCTGCAATAGACCACTGTGATGACCATATGCACAAGTGTTTGCTAGAAAATCATGTTTCATCGCGGAATGCAAGGGGAGATCTGAGACGTGATCGGGAGCCATCATCACAAAATGCCAAAGGTCAAGTAGATTCCAATGAACCCTGCCTCTTTGTCAAGGACTGTGGGAGTCCTCCACCCACGGATTTTTCTTTTATAGTCGCTGAAATGATCAAGTATTATGCTGAAGAGGTAATCTTCAATCTACACTTCTAATTTTTGTTATCTTTGATTCATACTGTGTACGTAAAAATAAAGTATATATATATATATATAAATAAAGGGTTACAACCCATATCTCCACAACAAGTGTTCACATACAGACCTAGCACCAATTAAATAAATCTTACTTAACTCTTTAAATCTAAGGTGTGAAGGGAGTTATTGTAATTTTTTATTGTTAATTAGTGTAAAGGGTAATTTCGTGTTCATGAAATAAAATCTTCATATACAGTAAATATTTAGCTAATCAATGTTGATAAGAAATTGAAGTAGCTATATTGGTCTTGAAGCAGTTATTTATAAATTTTTATGGGAAAGGATTTAATAACAGATGTTTATAAATGATCGGAAAAGTATGCCTCTCCATCAGATCACAATTTATTTTTATTTGATATCATATATTATTATGCAGGGAGATGTTCAAACAGTGGTAACTATGCTGATTGTTTTGGGGGACTTAATTCAACCTCACCTAGACATGGCTTATCAGGAAAGCTGGGTTTTTGCCTATATTGGTATGTCTCACATCAGTTCATAATCTAATTTATGCATTGTTTTCATTTATTTCAACTCTCAATGGTTTTTGCTAACCATATTATTTCAACTTTGTTTTTGCTTTTAGAGCTATTAATTCCATCCATCTTAAGGCATCAATGGAAATTTTAAATATCTGGTTACTTGTTTAGTATTTTCTTGATAAAGGTATATTATGCCTTTATTTTTTTCTTTATTTTATGTATTCAAGAATGAAACTTTTCAGATTTTAACCCAAGAAGAGCACCTGATGTCTCTGCCTGGCATGAGTGTGCTTTCAGCTCATAGAGAAAGAAAATCAAGGTCACGAAGTCATCAATTTATCAATGAGTAACAAATTCACAGGAAAAGCTCCTAGTTTGGCTGGCATCTAAAAATACTATCTAGTCAAAACTTCCAATAAATTGAAAGGATAAACGAACATTTTCATTTAAGAAGTCTTTCCCAAGATGTTGGCTTGTCACGAGCCTGTCACTCTTCCATTGATGAGCTTGTTCCTGATATTTACTACTGTGCTCTTCCATGCTCGCCGAAAGCGGACACTTTTCTTGGGTTAACCTACTTTGGTGGACAATGCACAGTTTACTCGTACACAGTGTGTTACGTGGCTGGACCAAGCACGAGTATACTCTGATTCTCACTGAATGTTATTGTCGGATCAAAACTCTTTGATTAAGTAATAATATGAAAAAGTACTGTGTCACATGACCTCTACTAGAGCGCCCTTTTTCAAATCTAACATTTTAACAGTTTTTCAGTTCACATTTTGTTAATTTTTATCGTTTTTCTTCGTTGTATTGCGATGGCGAGTTGCTCAGGATGTATCAGGGAGATAAATATAGACTCTGATAGAGTTGATGGAGACCATTTATTAGAAAATGCATCAGATTTAGATGAATCTAGATCTAGTTCAACAGTAGAGTCCAAAAATTTGATTTTCGTATTTATTATTGCTGTGGTGTACTTTACATTTTTTTGCCTTCGAAGAACATCGTACACTGGTGTATTATCATATTAAAATGACTTTTGATTGTAAAATTTTAGACAAAAATTATTTTTTTTGGAGAATCCTCAATTTAGTATGAAACTTGTCAGAAAATATCATTGAATTATCTTGTAAAATAAGGAGGCTAGGATTATTTGATTTTGAGCAGTCCAAAAACGTAAATAAAGGCCTGGACAGCTTGTCCAGGGGGGGTGTGGTCACTACCTGCCCAACTGATCTGTGACCTAGAAAACCGCTGTGCAGGGCTGGGGTAGATTGAGTTAACTTGAAACAGGAAAGGGAGGTATGGGTTTCTTGAAAAAATAAGTTTTTGCCACTTTTAGTTTGGGTACAGATGATTGCAAGATCTGACATAGTAAGATTATCACTTTTATGTTTCATTTTCTTCCAGATTTGCTAGGTCAGTTCAGGCAGTGGACCGTGGCTAACTCCATTATCAAACAGTCCAAGCTCATGGGTGTCAACATCTTAAATCAGGAATCTACCGTCTATCACACAAAATGTACTAAGTGTAGCCGTTCTTTAGAGAGAGTCTCATGGCTATGTGACAAGTGCAAAAAAGTCATCAATCTTTGCAGTGTTTGGTAGGGTGATGGTTTTTGTTTTCTTCAAGGATTTTCATCATGTGTTTTTTAATTACTATTATTAAGGCTTTGAAGGGCATTTGTATGAAACTCTCTATTTGGTAATTTAACTTTAATGACAGCATTGTAAAAAAGTCAGCAGAGCTTAACAAACATAATATGATTGTTGTGACTTTGTGGTCTAGTGGTAGACAATTGGGCTGGTGATCAAGAGGACCCAGGTTCGAATCTTAGTTGGGCGCGATGTTGAGTTCTCGGGAAAGTATCTTTACATGCATTTCCTCACCATACCCATGTGTGAAATTGGTACCCGAGTATAGGTAGAGGAAGATATTGTCAGTATGCTATAGTGAAGCGCCTTTCATCGGGTCACACCTCTGTATGTCCCCAAGGAGGTTGAGAAGGATTATGGATTACAATGGCCTGTCAGGGAAATTATGTAAAGCGCACTGAGCACATTTAGTGGGAATGCCCTATTTAAGAATGCTCTTAGCTCTAAGATCTATCATAAATATGTTTGATCGTAAGTTTAAGCATGTCTTTGAAGCTATGAAAAGCATTTCTCTTTCAGATATTGTTTTAGAATTTTGTATCATTGAGTCATTAGACATGGCCATAAATCAAAATGAAACTCCTGTTATTGATTTTTGGTAAACGCTTTTCAGTAGTAATTTAGATTGCTATGGAGTACAGTGTTTTACAAGTGCCATGTTTTTTCATGAATTCAATAAAAGGTCAGCTAAGACTAAGACATTTTTTTTTCTCTTTTTTAAAAAAAATTCATATTACCATGGAGTTCTTAATTGGAAAAATGCCAATGAAATGGAAAAACTACTGCCATCAGCTTGACCTGTGTGCTTCATCTGATCTTTTCATAACTTTATCTGTATTTTTAGAAGACTATCAATTACTAAGGGTTCTATTATCTCTCTCATCAAATATGTGGTATTATTATTATTAATAGAGAGCCTTTATTTATCAAAGTTGCTTTTCTCTCTTTCAGCCACAATCCTGTGAAAGGTTTGATGGTCTGGTGTCAAGGGTGCTTCCATGGTGGTCACATCGAACACATTCGTGAATGGCTGACTCACAGCAAACTGTGTCCCGCTGGATGCGGTCACAAGTGTGAATTCACATGATGAATATGACAAATTCAGCTTTCCTTTGCTCTTCTTGTTGTGACATCTGCCATTCTGCATTGCTGGAATGAAACAAAATGAGTAATGTGGACTTCTGAAACAGTTGCAAAAGCCTCAAGGAGAGATGTGAAGATGAAAAAATAATTGAAAATACGAAGAATGGTTCATCGCATGTTAGCATTTTGCTTTACCAGCCAATAACAATCTAAATGGGTTATGCGACTGATGGAAAGTCACTTGTGAGCAAATTCCATTGAAAGGCCTTGGTCAAGAGGAAAAAGTGAAATCAAAATCCATTGTGTTCTAAATGAGTCATCATTTTAGTGTAAACCTTTTTGGAGAGGGAAAAAAAATGCTTTCTCCATTGTTATTAGCAGCATGTTTACAAAGTAATGATTAAATCAAAAATTAGAAGATAGCAAATAAATTTGTTCATTCCATTTGCCATTGCAAATTTGAAAGGAATTCAATATGTGCCTAAAAAGCTTGAATGAAGGGTGAAGACCATTTTGAGATATATATGAAATATGATGTGAAAGAAATGTGAAGACTGTTGTGAGATATGATGTGAAAGAAATGTGAAGACTATTATGAGATATATTGATTTTGATATAACAATGTGACTTAACTGCGTGAAACTGTTTATATGATGGCAATTGTGTGAGAGTGAAAGGCTTTTAGATAATTTTAGTGAATAACCATGTGCTTTCCCAACTTAATGAAGCTGTTCCTAGCAGAAATCGTGTTTGCCATGAGCCAATTTCATATTCCAATGTCTTTGAAGTCTTTCATCATCTTCCAAATTTCATTTTCATGTTTAAAGTTTAGTACCATTATCAGAGTGATTTAATGGAAGGAAAACCTGATTCATGAAAATCCATTATCATTATTTATAAAATGGAAAATGTCATGAATGGAAGTCTCAGTCACATTATTAGTACATGATATTATTTTCATTTAAGCTTACTTGTATAATTTTACTTTTATTGTTTATTTTCTGATTTAATTTCTGTAGCTAAAAATATACAGTATTAAAAGTTAATAAAATGTGATTCGTACAAGGGGTCATTAAAAATGATCATTATAATGTAGTTCATGTTTATATTTTCGTTTCTGCTTTTTTTTTCTCTCTAAATAGCAACTTTAACATTAGTTTAAAGCTTAAGATTGGATTATATTTATTAATATTATATCACTGAAATGCCATCCGTGTCACAATCAATTTCTCGATTTATTTTTATCATTCCTTCTTATATTTGGTATAAATAAAGAATTTCTTTTATTGCATGTGTTTTTCTTGTTCAGTTGATCAATGGCAAATGTCTTTCTTCATTACTCTCCTCATCATACATCATCTCAACGCTTGTCACTACCTCACACACCTTCCCTTGCCTGACTACATTTATTATGCTGTTTGCTTTTTTTTAATATAAATTGTTTCTTGATTTAAAACTTTTTATTTTTGTTTCTTCGTTTTGTTTTCTCTCTTTTTAAAAAAAATTTTTTTTTAAATTATCTTGAAATCAAAACATCAACATATAGCTTTTACTTTTAGGCCTTTCTCTCTATCCACTGTTGCTATCAACAATGTTCTCAAGCAAGAAAGTTGGCATCATGGAAAAATATGCTTCTTCGTTGTTTTGTTTGGTTATTAAACCCATGCAATCATGATTTGTTCTTTCAGTAGAGTTTTAAGTGTCATACCATGCTGGGGGGACATTTTCAACATAACCATGCATATCTGACCAGATCTACTTCAATAATTTGCATGCCACACTGGGCCAGACACATTGTTATAATTTTCTCCAATATTGTAAACAACAGAACGCAAAGGAGAAAGATAACATCAAAATAGAATAGTAACTTGTACCAAACGGAACGTATGAAAATTTAGGTAGGGAAAAGGTCTTTAAAACCAGGTGTAATGTTAGCGTATGGAAAGTATAAGTATACAAAAATTATTAAAAATGTAAGTAGAAGAATTAAATGTTTTAAAGATAAACAGACCGCACATTTTAAAACAAGAACATTTATTAAATTATTGCGTAACTATTCCCGTAACGATGTTACTAAATCTATTTTCATATGGTAAATAAATGCATTCATATTGTGATTCAAATACCCTCATCTTTGTCTTAATTAACCACCACACCTAAGAAATCTTCATAGTAGGCCTACATGCATATGCAAAATTTCTAGAATAATCCCAATACTCACAAAATTATCTTTCTAACTGTAGATCTAATTCATAAATCACCTTAAACAAATCTTTCCAAGAATGATAATATATAAATTTCATATTTCAGAATTAAATCATTAGCTTTCCTTATATATCAACTCATGAACTCACAGACTATAAATCAACTTGTAACAACTAGTTCAATGTAGGATCAATCTACTTTATAATTTGTATGAGACGAACATTAAGATAGGCAAAACCGTCACTGGCAGAACAGACTAGAATAGAATCAAGAAAATATTATCGGCCGACTATTCACTATCTAAGCCTAGATCTAAATGAAAGTAAATTCTAGGAAGTCATTTCCAAATAAGAATTAAAACACCCAAATTTTGATCCAAACTAACACTAGAATTTCATACTAAATGTAAAGTAATCAAGATCCAGATCTATACTAATAATCGTTATAAAGTCCATCTCACCTAATAAGAATTAAAAGGAGTTGAAAGGACCAACAAACATTCTTGTCCAATTACGGACCCACAGCCTGGCTTACATATATAAAAGTAGAGGATTATAGATCTAAAGAGACATCCTTCTGGTATGAAGACCATGGGAATAATAATTCTATCAATAGGCCTAGAGACATCTGTCAAAGGCATGGGATTGCTATCGGATTAACTTAAGTTCCGAAATTAGCAAAACACTATGCTGACTTAATATAATTAAATAGGAAGGACAACCATTCAACTAGAATGGGATAAAATACTCCT
>JASKDV010204451.1:0-10675 GCA_032466395.1 Aegires albopunctatus
ATATCTTTTGGATATCAGTTTCATTAGTTGTTTTGACACACTCAACGCTGGCAGTTAGGTCGTTTCTTACAAGTGTATCTATTCCCCTGCAGTTTTTGCAAGGGCATCTGTGGAGGGTATAGCCTGGTATTGTTATCTCCCTATGCTGTGGATATGTGCGCTATATTATAATGTATGAGAACGACTTTTACTTTTTAAAAATTTCTTGTTTCCATTGTCCATCATCAATTTAAATTTAACAAAAAAGGAAGTAAGGGAAACAGAATGCTACAATACGATGGGTTCTATGGAAAGATCAACTAAGAAACAGGATTTATCATCAAGAATTGAGAAATTTTCTGAGTATGGTATTTTTTCATTTACAGACAAAGGTATAATGTCTTGAAGGCAGTGAAGGACAAAATTCAGGAAGAGCTGATTTCTTACAAAACTAAAGTTCAGGGAGTTGATGCAATATTTCTTTTGTTAAAAGAGCAGCGGCAAGAGAATGTCACACTTTATAAGCGTAATAAAGCTTTAGAGGCAGCTGTTACCAATTTACAGAGGAGACTATCTAAAAATGGATTACCCTCAAGGTTTGTCTTTACTATCATATTTCTAATTCATATTCTTCAATCATGCCAAATGCTTAGATCAGAAGTAGAGACACTAGACAATTCACTTAAAGTAAGCAGATTCCATTAATAGATAGCATAGTTTAGGGCAAGAAAGTATTGGTGAGATGTATTATATTATGCATGTATTTTTCTATGCCTGCTCCCTTGAATTTATAACAATACCAGCTGGGAGTCCCGGCTTCGCTCGGGTTTTAGGACCTAATCTTAGCCCTACTCCTAAATCTAGATTTAGATCAGTGGTTCCCAACTTCCTAGGGGTTCGGTGAGTCGGTCTGAAGCGTTTTGCAGAGATCAAGACACACCCAAGTCATTGTGTATATTTATGATGACATGCCAGAAGAGTTTGGTGAATGCGCATATGAAACTGGAAGGTTAGGTACCTCAAAAAAGTTAACGAACCAATGATCTTGATCTGTTAGAATCTAATTGTTATAGATTGAAGCCTTTTCAACCCAAAAATGTTTCTGGGTGTACATTTACTTGATAATAATTAAATGATAGAGTGATCTCTTTCTTGATCTAGATCTATCTTCTAATGACATTGTTTGTATAATTAGTGAGAAGAAGGCTTAATAATTATGATAATTATTTTTATATGCGATGCGGTGCGTATTCTCGAGAATTGTGCAAAAATAAAAAGTCACCAATGAAGACTTAAACTGGACCTAGGTCTAAATGTTTTTAATATCTGAAAGGAGACATCGGAAGACAAAATGAAAGAAAATAAAAAATTATGTAAATTTTATCCGTAGGCTTATCGAAATGAACTGTAGCCTAAAACCAATTTGGATAGAATCTGTTCACATCTGTAATTTCGTTAGAATTGTTAAAGCGCCGATTCCGAAAACATAGGGCCTAAAATTGGAGCCACGCCCTCTGATCATACTTTAAAATATAGATAATTTGTATCTTAGAATGTATTTTAATGTATCTTAGATTGATCCTTTAGTCTACATTGTGCACTGAAAATTAAATGTTATGTTTTTTAAAGACATAATATTAATTAACTTAAGTTTTAATCTATTCCATGAGGATTTGCAATGTTATTTTGACTATTATTGCAGTTTGTTTAAAGAAAAATAATGAATAGTGTGGAAATCTGAATTGATTTTCTAGTTTTTATTTTCAAGAATCCCTTCATTATAGGAAAGCATCACTATGGGAATCTTATTTTAATGAAATTAATTTTATGTATTTTAATAATATTTAAACCATAAGGATTTGTGTCCTTTTGATGTAAAATAGATGTTTTTAAGATGATTATTCGCTTTGGGTGTTTTTGTTTTTTGTTTGTTTTTGTTTTATGTCTCTGCTATGGAACTTTTAATATGTTTGTACGATCTCTTATTTCTATTTATCACTTCTAGTGAATGCTCTTAGTATAAGTAAAAACAAGCTTGGAATTAGTTTTGTGGCAATTTGCTCCTTCTTTCAATTTTTCAGTCTAAATCTACAAGACAATGAATTGTTTGTACCCGGGGCATCAAAACAAACTTTAGATAATTTAGCCAAAGAGAATGTGCGTCTTCGCAATCTCTTAAAGAATGGACAGTCAGATAAGAAGTCAGAAGTGAGTATTTAACAAATGCGTAAAATATTGCTTGTGAAAGCAAGTGAAATATTGACATAAAGATTTTTTTTTTTTAATTGTTTTTAAATTATTGTATATTGCCATAGAGTAAGTATTTTGGTGGATATGCATACTTTATAGATAAAATATTAGTGCGAATGTTATTATTATTATTATTATTATTATTATTATTAAAGAGATTGTTTCATTTGATACTTTCTCTAGTAATAAAAAATACTAGTATTAAGGAAGAACAAAAGGGGCATTTAAAGCCCATTTTCATTTATTGTATGCCATTATTTAAATAAATTGATCATTTCGTTATTTTTCTTTTTGAAAAATATTTTAAATTCTTGCATGCAACAAGAGTTATATTTCTTATTTATTTGGGCCTTTTTGTTTTCTAAAATGTTTTTTTCAATTATTGCTTTTATCTTGATATAAACACTTTCAAATTAGATCAATTTCAAAGAATGTAAGTTGGTCTGTTTTTCAGGATATGGACGAGCTGAAAACTACAAATGAGAAATTACAATCAGAAATTAACCTTTTGAAAAGAGACATAGAGGGCTATGAACACAAAATTGCGATGCTTTCAAATAAAAAAGAAGAGGAAAAAGCATTAATGGAAAAAACAAAAAATGAAGTTGATAAAATAAAAGATATGGCAGAAGAAAAAGACGTGGAGATGGTCTCCGTTGGTTGTCAAGCTGCTGATTTGCAATCAGATGCCATGTTGGAATTAAGTGGATTATTGAAATTAACCATTAAAAATTGTGCTCAGCTCGATGACCAGCTTCATCACTCCATAGAAGCCTCAAGTCAATTTGAAGAATCGAAAACACCAGAATCTAATCTCAAGGTAATCTTTGAATGAACAGCAAATATTGATGAACAATTAATAAGTCCTTAGGCTTTTCACTAGAGTAAAGTTTTTAGACTGATTTTATATTCTCAACAGGGTAATCCTAACATTAACCCCTTCACTGCTCTGTTCACATACTTGGTACCATTCAATTGTAGGCCTTAGATTAATGAACTCTTAAAGATAGACCATCTTCTCTTTCAGTCAGTGATGTATTGTTTTTTCCATACTATGATGAATCCTTACAAACCAAAGATAATTATATTTTGTAATAGTAGTATGTCGGGTTTTCTTTCTTTGGTCATGTTTTGTTTTTTTTCTTAATTGAATGCATCTCATCCTCTTTATTATAACAGACACCTATTTTGGTTGATGAAGACTACCAGAAAATAAAAACACAGCTTGATGAGGTTTGTATTTAAGACATTTAAGACCTTTAATCGTTAATGAGCTTGATTCTTGTCTTTAATGATGAGGCAATGTTTTTGAATTATTTATTCCCATTTGTCTGTGTTTGATATTTCCATGACATTGGTAAGAACAAGAATAGGTTTTGATAAAAGATTTCAGAGGTTGTAATTGTGAAGGTTGAATAGCTTGATGTTTTGACAACACTGTTAATGATCCAATTTTTCTTGTATATAGACATATTATGTTGTCACTGCAAGCTAGAAATCTCAGGTTTTCAAGAAATGCAAACCAAACTGTAAAATAAGTCGGTGTACTATCACTTCTAAATGATGACCTTCATGAATATGCGCTAAAGAAGTGAAGTTTTTTATTATTATTATCGTTATTATTATTGTTATTGTTATTATTAAGGTAGAAACCTGTAAAATCAAAAACAGTTATTATTATTGTTGGTCTTGTTATTATTAGCATTTTCATTGAATCTGCTAAGATTCTGTCACACAAATATTTCACAAGCCATATTATTTTTTTTCCACATGTAGTTGTATGATCATGTACATAGGAATAATAACATACATTGTATTGTGCATAGCTGCAAACTGTTCCTTATAATACAAATTCTTTCCGTATTGGAGTCCGTAAGTCCGTATTCGTTGTTGAAAGTCCGTATACTGCCTTTTCCGGGTCGCTATGGTGAATTTTCGGTTGTTTCGGACGTATGCTCTGCAAACGATCACTGTTACTCTGCAAACGATTTTGGTTACTTGTGTAGTGAACCGGATATACTATTAATTATATGAAAACAGTTTCCGGGTCACGTTTGTTTTTCATATCTACGAGGGATTTTAGTTTTTCTTTCAATCCCAATCAGTGAGTCAACGTGTTCGAAGCTAGATCTAGATTGACGATTGTGGCGGTTTCATTTTATGATTTGAATTGTGGTGGTTTATGTTTTAATCTGTTTGTTATAGATTTATCGAAATAGGACTTTTATTGTGATCATGGATTCCATTGGCCCCCCTCCTAGTAAAAAGAAAAGAAGGGAGCAACATTTCATTTCACATTATGCCGAAAAGTTTTCATTCATCAATTGGTCTAAAGTGTCTCCTCTACATGCGTTTTATAAGACGTAAGAAAAATATAAACATTGCTCATAGAGGAAGATTAGACATAGTGCAGCACGTCAAAACTGCAATCCACTCGAAAAACTCTAAAATGGAAGAAGAGGGTAAAAAATCGTTTTCAATGACATCATTTTTTTCACCCTCTGATTCAAAGTGCTATTAATTCAGAGTGTATGTTCACGGCTTTCTTTCTGGAACATAACATTCAAATGGCAGCTGCAGATCACATTGGACCACTTCTCAAGAAGGCCTTTCCGAAGTCAGAAGAGGTAAAATAATATGCTGCAGGGCAAACTAAAACATCCTGTATAGTTAAGGAAATGGCCAGCCACTATACATCTTAAATTTCATCTGAGCTTCAGTGCCTACCATATGCTATTTCTACTGATGGCAGCCACACAAATGACTCAAAACTGTATCCAATAATTGTGAATTATCCTGATTTTAATTCTAAGTCTATCAAACTGCAGGTACTTTCAATTCCTAATTTAGAGGATACATCAAGTGGTGTAAATTTTGCCAACATGATTGTAAGTGAATTAGGTAAATTTAACATTCCTTTAGGCAATTGTATTGCAATGGGCTTGGACAATGCCCCTGTCATGTTGGAACACAAGTCTGGAGTTATCTCAGTTCTCCGCAGCCATCAGCCTGAGATGCTAGCTGAAGGATGCCCGTGTCATCTCATTAATATAGCAGCCCAGAAAGCAGCAAAGAAGTTATCAGTTTCAATTGATAGTCTTTTAATAGATCTTTATTTTTACATGGAGGGTAGTGTGAACAGAACACAGAGACTGTCTGATATGCAGATTGCTTGTGGAAGTGAGGTGAGGAAAATTCTGAAATATGTTTGCACATGTTGACTGTCAATTGGTCAGTGCCTTCCTAGACTGATGACTCAGTGGGACATAATTCTGAAATTTGTGGATGCTGAAGTAGAAAAGTATTATGACCACATCAAACCTAAATCCAATCCTCAGTTACAGAGTTTTAAAAAAAAAAAAAAAAGAGTGCTGAGAAAGACGTAAATGAATCCAGAGGAGAAAGAAAAGCAGATAATCAACAGATAGGGAAAAGACCTTCTCAAAGTCAGAGTAAGGTTAGAAATATAGTAACTGTTATCCCCTCGGTCTACTGCCAAATTATTTTGTGGTGCCAGGTGAGATTTGATTGCATTATCTAATGTAAATCGTTAAAACATCGGTAGACTTGTGTTATTGAACATGTCTGCTGATGTCCAAATCATTGCCCCCGCCTCCTTGGCTACATCGGTGAATTTGATTGGTTGATAAGTAGAAGTTACAAATGTCCATCATTTTCAGAGTCAACCTATCAGCAGTGTATGGGCACACGAGGATTTCTCACCTTGCCGATTGAAAGAAGGGGGTGGGATTAACCATGCAATTAAGTGATATCACACGTTTGCTAGCCTTAGAAAGTGATCGCTGATTAAGTTGGTTGACATTTGAAGTGACATGATCCAGAAAAAGAGGGCACTTAGGTGAAAGAGCTTTTTAGGGGGCGGGCACGTAGAGTGGTGAAATTGATAGAAAAAATTCTGTTTTGACGGAAAAGCGGGCACTTGGGTGAAACGGGCATTCAGCCGGAGGGCACTCTCACGAAAACTACTGTATTAATACACAGCAAAATCAGGCGAGAGCAGGGATCACCGAAACCGGATTAATGACGATGATGGGCCAAAGCCCACGGGAAGCCCAGCAGCCGACAAGATCCTTAGCAAACCCCAAAACAACCCTCACCATCAGACAGCACAAATTGCGAGAGAGATGGAGGGGTACCAGCTGGACATACTTGGCATTAGTGAATGCAGATAGATAGGATCAGGAAAGATTTTGATGACTACAGGACAGACAATCATATAACTAAATAGTCTTAGAGACGGCAGCTGGCAGCCGGCAGAGGTGGAAAAGACCAGTGAGGAGGTGAGAAGACGGAGATGGCAATGGATTGGGCATGTGCTGAGGAAGGACTAGAGTGATGATTGTGCTGTAGCTCTTGGATGGACCCTGGAAGGACGGAGGAAAAGAGAACGCCCAAAGACATGGAGGCGAATGGTAGAGATGGAGCGAAACAGCAGGCTGGAGCTCGTGGAGCGCTGCAACGCTGCCAACAGAACAAAGTGGAGGGCTGATGTCCGAGCCTTGTGTGCCTCCTGGCACAAAGAGATTTAAGGTTAAGGTAAGGACTACAGATTGCAAAGAAAGTAACAATATTATTTTGCCTCACAGGCCCTGGTCATGAATCAACGATGGCAGGCTTACAGTCAGGACCAAGGTAAACGCATTCAAACACTCTCTGCAAATGTTCATTCCAACATGACAACTTCAAGTTTACGCCAAAAGGTACGTGAGATATTTGTCATTCTTAATATATGTAACATTGGTCATCTAATGAAGCAATACTACAAATTTACACCAATCAGAGGGTCTAGTCAGTTTGATGAGGTAATGCCATGATGTTATTGACGTTTTATATATTAAAAATGCTCACCTTTTACATGAATGAATTTTTTTTCTCCAAAATAATTGTTTGTTCAAAAACTTTCTTAGTATAGGATGGTTTTTAGAGAGCCCTACATTATTTAATGGACAATCTTATTTATCCCTTTGAGCTTAGCTGTGTAAGTAGTTCAATGGAATATCTCATAAGCATTGACGTTGTGCCATCATTTTGTTTCAAGGAAATTGAAGGACTGAAAAATATTATACATTCAAAAGACGCTGAATATCAGGAAATGAGAAAACAGGCCTTAGGTCTCTCTAAGGAAGTCCAGCATTACAAAAAAGAGATGGGTACAGTTGAAATACTGAAGCAGCAGATTCAAGTGTGCACAGAGGATTTCAACACTGAGAGAAAAGACAGAGAAAAGGCTGTTGGCAAAGCAAAAGCATTGCAGGATGAGGTCATTAAATTAAGAGCTGAGGTAAGAAGACACGCATATGATTTTAAAAAGAAATAATAAATTAAGTTCAAAGCATGAAGCTTGATCATTGAAGAATGTTCTTGTAATGATTTTTGCAATCATCACTCAAGATTTTGAAAGATGTTTTTTATTTTATGTAGACAGAAAATACAAGATATACACAAATTATGACTTTTGTTTGTTTGAATACCATGATTAGACCTGCATGTTTTCCGACAATCGTCGGATTGATCTTTTTGTGCTCACATATGCCTAGAGTCTCCAATTTGCTGATGGACACAGTTGCGACACTGTCAAGCAAGTCGGAAAGTCGACAGTTTTGCTTTCTGGGTGTGCCGACTGCAGAGTCAGAATTCTAACGTTGGCATTTCAGAAAAATGGGAATATGATCTTACTATAATGGAGCAAAGGCCAAAAAACTGTGTCCTTATAGAATCAAAAACGAAGAAATCAAATAGTGCCAAATTTGGCATGTAAGTTCAGACCTCCCATAGGCTTCGAGCCATAAGTGTTTGCTTCCAAAATTACGTTTGGTCTTTTCACAATTTGAATAAAAACACATAATTATAAAAGAAAATTGATGAAAAATGGAGAGTAGCCATCAAAATGATGTACTTCCTGTCAACTGTCAGTTAAAAGTGAAAGTAGACATGCTCGAAAGATCTTCTCTATTATTTAAGGCTAAGGCTATCGTGTCCATACAACTATTGTCTTAAACTTAATAAAACTAGAATCTAGAGCTATAGCTGGGAAATCATGAAATATTTGTAAATTTGATGAGAGAGAGTATATATGCGGAGAAAAAAGTTGAGACAATCCGGTGAAGATTCACATGCAGGTCTACATGATGATTCTTTTCTACTATAGACAGCAGACAGCCTGGTTTTAATTTCTATAGTGGAATTTCCATCTTAAGTGAATGATTCCCCAGTGCCAGGTATCTAAAAGTATTAACTTCTCCCAATTGTTCCCATCCATAAATGCTTGCACTTTAGCATTAGCTTTAGATTTGATCTTTTCTGTGTATTCATATGCATTCAATGATCTTCTACTTTATCTGCAAGAGTGTATGTAAGCTTTTGTTGTTCATTTTTGCAGCTTCTTGCTATTAAAATTATGTTGACAGCAAGGCATAAATTACTAATAGAAATAAGCTATCTTTAATGAATTTTAGAGTTTCTTTTTCATAATGATATGTTTGGGAAAAAATGTAAAAATAAAATGGGTTAGTTGGGAGTTGGGGGTTCCTTAGCATACCTACTAAGCTGCCTCTAGATGTACCGTAATGCTTTATTTATCCTTCTCCAACATTTCTTAATTAGTTCTATTAGCCCTCTTGCCCTCATGAGTTATGAAAGGGCCACAGATATTACAGATGCTTTTTCCTCAGATTCTTTGATTGTAAATTCATGTCTTTTATATAAATACACCTGCCCTCATGATGTTTGTTCTGCTTGCTCTTCATTGCATCTCTTACCCTGAACAGTTATGTTTAGAATGCCTAATAATATGATCTAGCTTACAAAACTTGTGAGACTTATGGTTCTGTAATTTCAGCACAAATTGATTTTGAATTTGTTTTATGTTTTTACAGATAGATCGGTTGAAACTGTTACGCAACAATGAATACATGACTCGAGTAAGTACGATTTAAGCATTAGAAGATGATTACATATTCATGGTACTCACAACTTATAGACCTTACACTCCTACATCATTATACATGCAGTTCTTGCAATTGTTAGGAATTCATTTCCTTTTGTTAAGAGAATAGGGCCTATGGCATGAAATAGACAGACATTTCAGAGTAAAAGAATTGAAAGTGGTTAAAGTTGCAAGGATAACAGTATTAGACACTAATAATAATAACAGCTAAAACAAGGGACATAAAATAATGTTATATAAATAACGATAGTATGACTAAAGGAAAAGGCCAGTGAAAGATTATTTAACATTTCCTTGTGTTTTGTCTCTTCAGGTCAGTCATCAGAATATCACTGGGCAGCATCATTATGAAATGCAAGAAAGAGGAAGTTCGCGTCCAGCAATGCAAACCATGCCCACAGATATATCCCTCAGGCATAGCCCTTTAACAATTCCACAGCAAGGCATGTCAGAAGTCAAGTCCTTATCTCCCACTCCCCCCTTTTCAAATCAAAATAACATCCGTTTTAACAGGGGAGTTTCAGCCATTGGTAGCTCTCCCGTAGGATTCACAAATTTAGGGACTCAAAGTATGCCACGACAGGCTTTTAATAACTCTAGTTTTGGTGCTGTAAATGTATCTCCCAATGTTGAGGAAAACATCAATAGGAATAATTTGTCCATGCCCATGCCAAACAGAAGGGGTAGTGGTCCACAAGAGCAGATTGTTTCTTGTCCCAAATGTAATAAGGAATTTCCAGAGCATAAATCAGCTGACTTGTTAACACACATTGATATGTGTAATGCATGAAACTTGAGACGAGTTAATAGTCTACTACTCTCTCAAAGAAAGTGTCATTTCTACTCTTCATTAATGACTGATAAACAGCACATTTTAAACATTTTTTACCTCTCATCATTGCATAATCAATAATCATATTGCATGAATACACATGAGGATATGATACATTTATTTTAAGTATTGAATAGATGTAAAGTGAGAATACTGTTTAGTTTGCTGATTCCTTGTCCAAAATTTGATTCTTTTTTTTTCTCTAGGCCTATGTATTTTCATTTTAAAATAAATGAAACTTGGAGCATCTGTGGTTCTTTAAGCTGCATTAGATCCTAAAGGAATCTAATTGTCTAAATACAATGCTTCAAGGTTTAGAACCTGGTCTTTGTGAGAAATAGAGGTTAGATTGGGTTCCCTGCCAAATGTCAAGGTAGTATGAGGAGAAGGTGGTGATTATAGGACTTTAGATCAAGTTACATTTTGAAAAACTCTTTTCTCTGTTGACTCAGCAATTTCAAAATGTTTTGCATTTTGCTTTGAAATGTATGTACATGTATATAAGTGTAACCACTGTTGTTATTATTATGTTCATTGTCCACAATTTGTCAATGGAATCAATTAAATTCCCTCAAATTTCTTTTTTTTAATTTTTAATTTAATTTTTTTTTTTTTTTTTTTTAATTTTTTTTTTTTTTAAATGGGAA
>JASKDV010204462.1:0-10673 GCA_032466395.1 Aegires albopunctatus
AGAGAGAGAGAGAGAGAGAGAGAGAGAGAGAGAGAGAGAGAGAGAGAGAGACAGACAGACAGACAGACAGACAGACCAACGCAAAATAAACCCTGTCTAGGTCTTTGTAATAAATCAGGTAGGATCTAAAAGAAATCATTGCTGTCAGAATGTTTTTTTTTGTTGTTGTTTCAGTCAGATTGGGTCTTAGGTGTGAGAAATGATACGGCAATAAAAATTAATTTAGACTTCTTAAGTCAGTTAAGTTTGAAGGCCTGGTGTGATTGAGATCTTTTGTCATTTCAAGGTCACAGAATATTTTTGATTGAAAGAATTATGTGATTGCTACTTTTAAACAATAAATGGTTTCATGGAATATTATTGTCAGTATTTGGATGGTTTGTTAAACTTATCATTACTGTTTAACATCATTGTTTTTCATTTCTTGCCTGTCTTTTTTATTACAATAATGCATTCATGGACTGCAATCTGTGAATTTACATAAAAAACACTACAGCATATCATTTTCTCAATCCAAATGTTAATATTGTGTGTTAAATATCAACTACATGCATCTGAACTTGGTATTGAAGGATTGTATCATAAAGGATGTGTTTGTATAAATGCTATGGGTATATCCTTCCTAATCCTGTAAATGCTCTCTTTACTTCCTAAAATTTTTCTCTAAATCTATTCTTACTTTCATCCTCAGTTCTTTCTAAAAACAGCAAGCCTGTCAACACAAGTATACTGAATCCTCATGTGCATTTGCTAGGGGAAGATGCGGCCTGTATCGCATATGTGAGACTCACTCAGTATATTGATAGGTATGCGATGATGTAAGATTGATAATATTCTCTTTCATTGTTCATTTTAATTGAAGTAGAACTTTGTTCTTTCTAAAGTGTGCAATTGATGTAAACTTTTGTCATGGTTTTAAATCAAATAAGGATAAATGTAATAAATAGGATTTAAATTATGTTAGTTGTTAGTTTGTTTTCCACCATTAATAACGATGTGATATGGATAATCATAGGAATACAATTTCAATGAATAAAAGCAATGATATGTTAAAGAGAGAAAAAATAAGAATTGTAGGAAATAATAAGATAAGATAAGATAGAAAGTTTATTGTCCACAGGGGCTCATTATTTTGGCTTTGTCAACAACAAATTAATATATATAATACATTTTTTTTTTTAAAGAGCACATTTACATGCATATAATAATTATCAATATCTAATCATGCAATGGGTTGAAACTATTATTAATTATTTCAGAGAGAGCATGCGTATGGAAGAAAGCAAAAAAGATATTTTATAGCGCTCTTTATTACATTTTAGGCGTTGTTGTCTGGTAGAAAAGAGAGAATAGTATTGTTTATATTGAAAGAGTTGTTTACGAAGAAAGTAGAGACGTTTGTTTGCTTTAGCATGAATTATTGATATATGGTTTTGCCAATTAAGACGCACATCAATGATAACTCCCAAGATTTTCTTCATTATTTATCGATTATAGTTATATAGGATCTTTCTTTTTCCTAAAATCTATGATCATTTCTTTGGTTTTCTTTACATTAAAGAATAAATAATGCTATTCGCACCATGTATTAAACTTTTCTATTGCTGATCTGTACAATACATGATCAATTTGATTACATCATCATTTATTGCAGTTTTGAATAGAAAATGTTCTTTCATGGAATAACTTTGCTTTTAAGTTCTTTAATTGGGAATATTGTGGTCTTCTCACTTTTTGTTATTGTCACCTTCAGTCTATGCATTAAGTGCATTGGTTCTATTTTTTAATTCCCCAGGAATGGACTTCCCAATACAAAGCATTCAGAGGAGACTAGGATTTGGCAGCGCAAGGATGGCAAATGGCAAAACGTGCACTTCCATCGATCAGGCTCAAGCACTACTGAAATGTCCAAATAGTTTCTTTTAATAATTCTTCTTTATTACATCGCCATGGAGGAAGCAACACTTCTGGGAAGTTCTACAAGGACTTGACACAAATATTTAATATCCGCTCACTGCCTACTGGCATATTAATAATGTTGAATATATTAAATAGAACAGCTGATATCTTATTCGCATTGTCACTATGATGGCATGATTTATATAAGACTTGACTTTCAATCTTATACATGAATTAAGCAATGATTTTGATTGCTTTGGAAAAATGTGAGCCGACCCAGATTCATAATGAGTACATGAGTAGATTGATGTTCGCAAGAGTATTAAGATCATCACCTCAATTCTGTCATGATTTGTGGCAGTAGGATGGCTGTATGTATCAGTATTTCTACCACCAACTTCCTCATTGCTCATTATTTTATCATAAGCTCACTCTCTTTTCTTTGCCCCAACTGGAGAACTCAGTTAATCTTGAGAAGATTTAAAAAATCTAAAAATATATGTGATGCTGTGGATTCTCATGTGTGAAAGTTCCTAGTTGACACCACCTTCCCATCTCATCTCCTCCCCTGAATCAACTTTCCTTTTCATTATTTCATCTTACGTTTCCTCTTCCAATATCATCATATGCACCGGTGCTGTGATCCTAACAGCTCATCTAACTTTTTCACTTGCAACCAAGATTTGCATCCACTTCTTCCCACTTCAAATTTATTCATTTCATCGTTCCCTTTTCATTTTATATCATGTTCCCTTGGATAGATTGTGCTGAATCCTGTTTAAATCTCAACCTCATTGTACAAATTTTACATAACAAACATAGCTAAGGCATTTTAACTGAATTATTCAAATTTATGTTTAATGTTGGTTTGTTTTGACAAATGGTGGGTTTTTTGTGTGTATTTTTTGCTGCTTTTTTCCCCCCATTTTTTATTTTTTTTTTTAAATTGTAATTTTTGTTGTGGGGCTTTTCTTTTCCATTTTTTTTTGTTTGTTTTCGTATCAATTTCTTTTTTCTTTTTTAAATTTGTGTATTAAACTGTGATGATATCCTGATATAAGTTATATTGGTCAAAAGAATGTTTTTGTGATGATAACATCAATATTTTGTTTCCATTAAATATTTTTTTGAAAATTGCATTTTATAAGGGCTTTAAGGATTTATCATGCCTCTTAACTTACAATGTATTTTAGCTATTTAATTTGTATTCTCGTTCTTGAAGTTTCAAGATTTTTTAAAATATTTAATTGATAACGTACAACTATATGCACATTTAGATAATTTATTTCCTTTTTTAACTTCGTGTTTAAATTCTTCTCTAGATTTTTTATGATTTCCATTCTATAAGAGTTGTATTTTTTGTTCATATCATTCAATGCCTGTCAATGAATTAAAGATATGTATCTTACTTTTTCTTGTGATCTTGAGAAAAAACAAAATATGTTATACAACAAACTTCATTCTAAAATTTTTTACTCGTCCAATGTAAATTTGGTCGTCATGAAATAAAACAATTTTTGTCTTATATGATATACATTTATATATATCTTAGTTTAAGGCGAGTTTTTAAAAATGTATCACCATTTATACATTCTTGATACAATGGATTATATATATATAATATATATATATGTAATATTGATTACTTTTGATAATATTTTCACTCGTGGTTTATAACATTTTATTGGTTTACTTATTTTAGTTTAGTATATAAGTCAGACATGTATGTGGGTTATTGATATCTAAAAGATTGCAATTATTAATATCCAGATAGTGGCAGATTAAAAAAATTTGCTCTTGTCATTATCAGGGATTCTTCATTTACTTCTAATCCTATCTTTCTCTTCCTATAACTTCTTTCTATATTTGTCACCCTGCATCTTTCCTCATCTTTATCCCTTTGGTCCTTTCCCCGTTGCCTCCTCCATCCCCATTCAATGCCCACCCCCTTCCAAAGTAGGTAGTTCCATATTTTCCCGTCAATAGGACCCATTTTTGTGCAATGATCATACCATTCCATTTATAGATGCATAATTTATACATGCATAGACGTATGTGGAGTTGTCACAGCAATATTTATTTCCTTTATTACCACCTTTTTTTTAATAAAGATTTTTGTTTTATTTCAATTATTAACATTATTATTATTATTATTATTGATATTATTATTATTAATATTATTACTATTATTATTTTCATTATTATTTTTATTATTATTATTATTATTATTATTATTATTATTACATCAACTAAATCTTGAAGCTGTTGACAGAGAGGAGTTTTGATTGTGGGAGGGGAATTTTTTTTTCTTTTGCCTCCTCCTGCCTGTACCCCGCCTCCACTTCCACACCCATCACATTTGGTCTAATGCGATTGATTTACTAACATTGCTTAGATGTGTTTCTTATTTTTACATACCAGACACGATTTTGCACTCCTCTTTCAGTGTTCATCAAGCCGTTGTTTACTCTTGATTTCCATAGATTTGATTGTGGTGTGTCTGGCAAATGGCAAGTGAGTGATTTTGTGTGCTCAGAAGAAGAATATTATATAATGATCTTTTCTCAACGTCTTCCTCAAAGAAGGGTTTTAATTATAAGTTGTGATCTAAGTCTTGCACATAATTGCATAAATGAAGCACTGTATTTTTATATATATTTTTTGTTTGTTTCTACCACACAAGGATAAATATTTCATATGTATGTTCTTTCATTTCCTCTTAGCAAAGCTTATCTTTTGGTTTTCATTTATGATTTGAATTTCCATAACAAACTTTTGATCCTAAGTTTGACATTATTCGAGTAAGTGTTTTGTCGTTTAGAAGTTGATTGTGCCAAATTGACATCATGGCTTTTGAAAGTTATTAGTTCCTGTTATTGTTGTTATGCGTGCACATTGTCACTTTGAGAATCACATGATTTTATCATTCAATAATATGACACAGAAATGCTAGTTATCATCATATTGAATGAATCTTTTTTCCAACCAGCCTTTGGCCTTTTGTTAGCCTGAGACTTATGGCGATTGAAATTTTTGTCGACGGTTAGTATTTGATTACCACAAGGATTTAGATCTATAATATATATCTTTTGAACAAAGGGCATCAAGTAAAATAGTTTTACTCATTGCTCAGTGGTTATAAAAGTGCCAGAGTTCCATCATATATAATGATTAAAGGTGCCTGATAATCCTTTGTTTAGAAATGCTTCTCAGTTTGTTTATTTGATAGCGGGTAATGTAATTTCCATTTTCATTATGTTTTATGAAGAATTTAGGATGAACATTTGATAAGTTTGGTATGAAATTAAGCCACATGATCTTGTTCTTAACAATGATATTCAAATTTGCCATCATGATGACTTGTCTAAATAGGTCCTTTTGACCTTAATTCCCTATCATAGTTAATGCTTTGACTGCAGTCACTTGTCTATTGCTTGGATTATTGTCTGTGCCACTAGAGTTTTAAAAATGCTTTCATTCATTACCTCACATAATCACTATTTTCAATTGTTTATTTGCAATTCTGCAAACATCATTTTGCAGAGCAGTCTACTTCTTGTGAACTTCTGTATTATATTAGATAACCAGATTTGTCCATGCTTCTCACAGATATACAGCTGTCAGTTTGACTTGTATATAAGAAATCATATATTGGATTTGGTTTAGATCTTTTAATTTAGAATTTAATGTCAAAACTCATCATTTTCCTTTTATTGACATTGAAATGAGTTCTCCCATCATTCCAGCTTTTGATGCTCAGAGAAGACATAGGCAAATGCATAACGGTAGAAATTTCAACATAAGTAGATGGGGGAGGAAAATAAATAAAATTATAGGGGCTTGAATTTCTTTCTTGGGCCTAGATGTTTCGTAAAACTTTATGAAATATTGTATCTCAAGATAAGCCCTTTCTTAATTTAATTCTAGTTTTCATCCCATGATTTTTTTCTTCACTCTGAAATATAGTCCATGAAAGGCTAATCATGATTCAGAAAAGCCAAAGCTTTCCGCTGAAGTGGAGCATCATAACACCTGGGCAAAGATAATGAATTACTTTCTAACATTATTACTATTACAAAAATCATTGAATTATTATGTTGTATAATTTGTAGTCATTCTATGCATATTATATCCAGTAATTAACCAGTAAGGAGGAGACAGTTATCATGTTCAGTTCCTCCTTACTGCTTAAATCTTACATCTCTCTTATCAAATATATAGCCTTATTATTTTGCAATTCAATGACATTTTTAATGATGAAGATCTTTGTACTTGTTGCACACAAAATATAAACTGTTTTGACCCAGTAAGAGTTTAGAAGATCAACTTTTGTACTACATTAGATTTTTTGATCTTTCTCCCTCATTACAAAACCGGCAAGGAATTTACATGGAAAATGCATATAGTCATTGTTTAGTTTTACAATATCTTTGTATTTAATAATTCATCACATCATACGCAATTAATTTAATAATTTTCAATTATTTGATACTCTCTGTGAAAGAGTAATTTTTATACTCATTTAAGCTTTTTACATTGCAGCTTAGAGTTTTTCTTGTAAGTGAGAGCAGATTGATATCATATGTATGTGATTTTTTCTTCTTCTTCTTTTTTGTCACATGGATGCCAGTTTAGTATGTGGAGAAGGATATGTTTTCATACGAACAATTTTTATCTCATCTATTTCTACCCTCTTTTTTCTCCCTTGGATTCTAATGAATTTCTCATACCTTACATTTTTATTCAGCTTTCAGATTATGATAAGCTGTTTCATTTGTAGTCTTTTCTTATAATGGTATTGACATTTTTTTGTACTGTTTTTTTCTCTCATTTTCTTGTCATGATGTTATTAAACAATCAGCATAAAGGGATAAGGAACCTCTTTGGGTCATGTTTCCTTTGACATGAAGATTTGATGGACTTTTTTTTCTTTTCTTGAAGACTCTTGAGGTTGGGGAAATAAGGGCAAATAATTATTTCGCTCTATTTGATTCCTTCTCAAAGTCATGTATATATTTATTGTTACATACACACAGAGACAAAAACATGCACTCCCATTTACCTAAATACAGTTGTGCTGATCAAACTACATCCTCTTATTACATGCAGATATCAAATACACCCAAAATTTGAATTTGTCTCTAATCTAATGCATCATTTGACATATCCTCACTTTATATTTTTCACTGGATATGACGTTCTGCACTATTGGTGTAGTTTTTGTCTATGATGTTTTGTTTGTGGTTGATTGAATTTCTAGGCATTTGTGAATGTTTGGTTTTTCAATTGATTCATATTCCCATAGGATATTATGAGATAATGAATGGAGCAAACGATCCCATATCCCCCGTATTCAGAAGTAGGGGAGAACTATATTTCCTTTTTCAAAGAGTCAATATAATCTTGCCCACCCCCTTCAGTCTCAACGATTCATCTATTCCCATGATAAAATTAATCGTAAAAGTACGATATGCATTTTATCCTGTAGGGAAACTTTCTCCTCTTCTCCTTTTTACTTGTAAGTGTTGAGAACTAGTTTGTGCTTCTTGGTTGGGGTGACTACTAAACCATTGATTGACATGTGACATGGTTTCTGTGGTTGTTTTGTCTTCTCATTGTGTTGTGTCCCTTTCCTAACTAATGTCCTCATATTACATATTATTTTATGATACATAATAAATAAGATCATAAATATTAAGCTGAGAAATGTGCTTTTCCTGTAAAAACATTGTTCTTTCGTTATCAAAAGTAACATTTTGACATTTTTGGACTTTCTCCCTATTATTCTTTGGATTGAATCTCCAATACTACTAGTACTCCTATAAATTCTTTCTTAAGAGATTCCCACTGATATAATATATACATACTACTTCTACATCTATTTCTATTACTGATACCACAACAATGTGTATTACACCTATACATATCAATGATTCTATGCCAAGCTCCCATAAATTATATATCCATTCCATTTTCAAATGAAGACTATCAAAACTAAGGAAGGGTTGATCTCAGATGCAACTAGAATCTAATGAATGGTCTGCAACAAGTAATTGATAGAGGATTAGTATAAATTTATAATTATTTATAGTTGCACTAAAATAATGACTTCCTCAATGACACACATGAATACAATACATTTTATATATTATATAACACATTATGCAGCTATTCCAAAGTGCATGTCACTCATACCCTACACTTTTATAGAGAAATTGATAAGTAGTTTTCATACATAGAATGGGATCTTTCAATTTATATTATGTCCGATAGCAAGAAATGGAAGTAAAATATGTAGATCTAGTGAAAGAAAAAACTTTAAAAATTATATCCAATACTGGATGAAAAGAAGAGTACAGTAAACAATAATTCAATTGGTGTGGAGTTTTTTCTTAACTAGGCTCATGTCATTTTTTCATTCTTTTCCTTTTGACGAAGATTTAAATGTACAAAAGTTTTAAAAACGTCAACTATTTTTTAAACATGTTTGGGTTACAATTGGTGGTTATTATTCAATACTGCCATACCCATCAAATACATCGTAATGAGCGTGTGGCAATATTTGATGACAATCATTATTTGTTTACTGGATATTTCAAGTTTGATCTCTTCAATGTTTTTGTTCTTGCTTCACCGTCTTTGTTTGCTTTATCCTGTGTTTTGTTTTTGTTTTTTTGTTTTTTTTGTTTTTATGTTTTTAATGGTTTTTCTTTTTGTTTTTTTTTTATCGTTTCCTCCATTTTCTTATTCCACTATTTCTTCTCTTTACCTCTACAATTATAATTTTATTTGGTAAGTAACATGAATTTTGTCTGGCTATTCCATAGCTGAAACACATTTATTAGCGCTTTATATATAGTGTCCCTTATCTTTCAAATAAAAATCCAATTCAGAATTTCAAAGTGATTTGCGTTGTTCTTTTTGAGAAATAAATCAAATGTTATATATCTTTGTTTTTCATGCTGCCAAACTAAAGTTCCTGGTTCAAACCGATGCAGGCTTGAATTTGAAATCCTTTTTTTTTTTTTTTTTAATTTCTTCTTGCTCCCTATTCTAAGTTGCTAGGATGTAATGAGTGCAAAGACTGACTCTAATCTAGGAGATCCCATAGACATGCGTAAAAGAACCCTTGGCTACTTATAAGGAAGTCTTGGTAATCCCTGAGATCATCAAGTAGAAGAAATGGGTAAATTCAATACAACTTTGTGTTGCATCATTCCTTGACATAGTTAAATTGATCACTTTAATGGACTAGGGGGGATAACCCTCAATTTATTTTATACTTTGTCTTATCCTAAACTTACATGTTGATTGAACATGTACTATAATTGAGTCATTGATCCCAACAGCTCTTGCTTTAAATGAACAGTTCTGCAATGCAGAATGCATTGAAAGTGCTTTATGTATTCAACAGAGGTTACCTGATAGCCATTTTATTTCAAATTCCTCCTCAGCTTCTCTTAGAGTTTTCAGGAGTGCACATTAATAAAAGGCAAGGTCATAGAGTACACAGACAAGATTCTACTTTGCCCACCCAATTCATGGTTCTGCACTTGAGCACATTGAAGAAAAATGAGTGTTTAGACTTTTACCAAGGACTCAAAATTGCACCACTACCGGGAATTGAAAGTGGAACTTATCAATATCTAAGTCACATGTTGACAATGACATCTCAATGAGGAAATGATTAAAGCCAAAAATAAAGGGTCATTTATATCTTAGCCATCTATTTGTAGATGCAGATAACTTAATAAACTCCTTTAGTCAATTGCTGATCATACTTAGATGAATTATTCTCCTTTGATCAAACTCAAAAACTGCCCAAATAGCTCAAATCTAGACTGGTTTTTTTTTCTATAATTTGATGACCCTGGTTGTTTTTTCCATATTTTTTTTTTAATGAGATGTTTTTTAAATATTATCAATATTTTTGTTAGTCAGCATGATGAATATTATATGATAGGTTATATTTACAAAAACATAACTTTTCACTTAATATAAGCTCATTGTGTTGTTAGTCCTATACCCCTTGCTCCCTGCAGTAACCAACAATGTATTATAATAATAATAATAATGATAATGGAAAGCATTTGTATAGCGCATATCAAATAATCAAATATTTATGGTCCAAACCTGTACCTAGACTGGTCCACAACCATGTTGATCACTGGCCGGAGTCCAAGGGAGGTAACCCTCTTTCTCTTTCCCTATTGGAGCGACTTTAGCTACCTAGACCGAAAACAGGTTGCACATGGACTTGATGGTGGCATTTGTTGTTAGTACTAGATCTACATATTATTATTAAGCGAGAGGAGTAGCGGAAAAAATGGCACAAAATCTAATTTCATTATATACGTCAAAATTGTAGGATCTAGAATGGCCGTGAGTTGTAAGTTTATTTTTAAAAGGTTTAGCATTATTGAAAATCGTATGATAACTCTAATTGTGTAAGAACTAAGGTTAGTTAAGTTTAGGTAAGTATTAGTTTTTATATATTAGCCTAGTAAACCTTTGTTTAAAAGTTGTTAGAGAAATGGTTTGTAAGGGAAAAGCTCATTAACTAAGTGACAGATATATCAAAGGTTATAAGGGTGGAAAAATTAGATGCTATAGCCATGTGATCTTTTTGGTCAAAACATAAAGGGTCGCTAATCTACTATAAGAATCTATCTAAATTAGTTAGTTACAATGGAATTTAAAATAATAATAATAAAAATAATAATAATAATAATAATAATAATAATAATAATAATAATAATAATAATAATAATAAT
>JASKDV010204473.1:0-19900 GCA_032466395.1 Aegires albopunctatus
AATGCTTTGAATTTAACCTATTAAAGAAGAATGCTTTGAATTTAACCTATTAAAGAAGAATGCTTTGAATTTAACCTATTAAAGAAGAATGCTTTGAATTTAACCTGTTAAAGAAGAATGCTTTGAATTTAAGCAATTAAAGAAGAATGCTTTGAATTTAAGCTATTAAAGAAGAATGCTTTGAATTTAACCTATTAAAGAAAAATGCTTTGAATTTAAGCTGTTAAAGAAGAATGCTTTGAATTTAAGCTGTTAAAGAATATAATTTTTTTCCAAGGGAAATTAAGTCTAAGAAATAGGAACGAAACAAATGAAAAGTGAGAAAATAAAGACAGGGGAAAAAATAGAAACGAAAAGCAAGAGTATGTATGTCAATGCATATTGTATCTATCTGTATACTATCTAGTTAGTGATCGTATAATATATTTTTAAGCTATAAAACACTTGTTCTATTTACCCCTCATGGTTCTATTCATTCGATTTATAAGTACAATCTTTTTTTCAACAATTAAATTAATCAAAAATAGAAGCATGAACCAGAAGTGTGTAAATGGCTGTGGCTACATTGAAATGATTTTTAGGTAACATGGGTTTCTATGACTTGCGTGGCCCATATTCCTTGAATGTATAGGCTACTATGTAATGATTTTTAGGCAACTTAAGAGTTTCTGTGACCTGTGTGGCCCATATTCCTTTGAATAAATTGGCTATGTTGAAATACATTTTTGATAACATAAGAATTTCTAGGAAACACAGAAACATGAATTTAACATATTTTATATGAGTACATGTATTTTATTAGATCTATGATTAGATGACCCAAAAAGGCTACGTTAAATTAAAAAAAAATGAAAACCAAAATATTGTTCAAAGACGGCTGATATAAGCGATGATAATCAAGCAATTGATAATCATGATGGGAGTGATATGATGACGATAATGATGATGATAATGGTGATGTGGATAATTATGACGATGATGACAATAATGATAATAATAATAGCAATAATAATGATGAAGATGATGATGATGATGGTGATGATAACGATGATAATAATATTAATAATAATAACAATAGAATAATTACAATTATAATAATATTAATCATAATAATAATAATGATGATGATGATAATAGTAATAACAATAATGATGATGATAATAATAATAATAATGATAATAATAATAATAATAATAATAATAATAATAATAATAAGTAAATAAATGAATAATAGTAATAATAATAATAACAATAACAATAAATATAATAATAATAATAATAATAATAATAATAATAACAACATAATAATAATAATGATAATAATAATGACGATGATGATGATAATAGTAATAACAATAATAATGATGATGGTAATGATGATGATGATGATGATGATGATGATGATGATGATAATAGTAATAATAATAATGATGATGATGATGATGATGATGATGATGATGATGATGATGATGATGATGATGATGATAAAATTAAAAATAACTCAGTTGAATTGATTCCAAAAGTACATAATGGTGCCTTCCTAGTTGATTTTACTAAATACAACTCAGCACTCAGCGCTTGAGCAAGAGTAAACAGCTGGTAAACCAAACTGTAGACGTCACGTTTCGTTCTTTTTTACTATACCGGTTGATTTTGATTCCAAAGGAATCTTTGTGATATTAATTTACAATGTAAGTACATATATTCGTTTGCAAATCCATTATGTTCATTTAAATCTACAGTTTGATAAGTTTACATGTCCTGTGTTTAGTTAGATCTAGATCTAGATCTAAATCTAAATCTAGATCTAGATTCTAGATCTAGATCTAGATCTAGATCTAGATCTAGATCTAATATATCTAGATATCTAGATCTAGATTTAGATCTAGATCTAGATACTTAGAAAACTAAATCTAGGCTAGATCTAGATCTAGATCTAGATCTAGATTCTAGATCTAGTCTAGATCTATTGCTACTATTTTACATTTATATGATCTCTGAAAATATCTGGATAATGCAGTTATGAGGTTGTGAGTGTGTTAGTGTGTATATGGTGAGAGAAAGAGAGTGAATTAATTAATCTTTGACTTCTTTGTATAATTTGTACTAGATCTAGATCTAGATCTAGATATCTAGACTAGATCACATTTTTTTTTTCTAGATCTAGATCTACTCTCCCCACCAAACTCAACACCACCATATGTATGTATATTGGTAGCGTCAATTGTAACCGGATGATCCGGTCACAATTGATATCGCGTCAATGGTAACCGGATGGTCCGGTCGGATTTGACAACGCATCTATATCTATGGTAAACTGATGGTCCGGTCACAATTGATACCACGTCAATTGTCACCGGATGGTCCGGTACCGAAGACAACACAGTAAACCTGTGTACTCTTCGTCCGGTACCATTAATTATATAATTTCCAAATAAAAATCAAGAAGAGGAAGAAAGAAGAATAAGCAGCAGATGAAGCCATGCCATAAGATTTTGAATATTACTTTCCCATCCCCTAGGCTTTATTTATGATATAATATAAAATTGAATGCTTTTTGGATTTAGATCTATGACTGGATCTTAGATATCGAGGCCTGAGTCTGAACGGCCTGTCTCAATCTGATGTTTAGTTCTCTCGTGCGACTTAAACAATGACTCGGGTGATTTTTTTCGAAATGCTGCATATATATGACTTTAAAACTCTTTCAGCTGTTTATTGAATTCTTTAGACGAAGAAAAAGTTAGAGAGAAGAAGCGTTCGGCGTCCATTGTCGAAGGTAATGAATACTAAAGATCGAATGCGGGAACGGCAAGCGGAAAGGATACGAAAAACTGATTTTTGTAAAAGAAGAACTGCGCACGTCTCCGGTGACAATTGATTTGGTGTCAATTGTGACCAGATCATCCGGTGACAATTGATACTACCATGTATATTATATTATTATTATTTGTTATGTCTATTGTTATTACCTGTGTTGCCATGTAATCCAAATCAAATTTCCTTTTTGGATTTTTATATTAAAAATATAATCTTATCTTATCTTAAAAACTGTTTCAGAGATATGACTTTTTTAAGTTACTAGTCGGCGAAATGTAAACCTGAGAAGATAACATAAATCTAAAGTTTGGCTTTAAGTTAACATTTGTTTGTGGCTCATGACAATGATTCAGATTTAGACTTAAAATTAAAAAAAAATTTTTTTTAACACAACAAACACAAGAAGTTGTAGATATCTAGATCTAGATCTAGATCTAGATCTAAACAAATAAAAAGAACCCAAATTTTTGTTGAATTAACTGAAAAACAACTTTGCGAACCCATATTCAAAAGTAAGCTGAGCGACTTACGAATGGTTTTCCTATGCCCAAGCACATATCTAGGCTACATGTCAAGGGTGATGTAAAGACTAGTTTGGCTACATCCAGTAAGTAAAGTGATGTGTGTGTTTGTGTGAAACTTGTTGTCTAATATGTGTGTTTGTATGGGTGTTAGAGAGAAAGAAAGAGGGAGTGAGGAAGAGAGAGGGTGAAGAGAGAGAGTTTCGATGATCTGCAAAGATTGAGGGCCAAAATACAACCATTTGTGATCGCACAAAAGCTACCTCTCGTTTAATTTGAGCAAGAGTTACACTTGTTTATAATCTCAACAATGGCAAGCATAATACTTTTTCAAGTTTGTTTATGATATTGACCTGCCGATCTTATGTATTGTATTCATTCTGATTTGGATTTTGAAGCAATCTGGTTTCACTTTGAATTTAGAGTCTAGATCTCGATTATATAAATAGTTATAGGTCAATCAAATCATTGTGTTTTTTAGTATCTCTGAAACATCTGTAGTTTTCTTTTTATTCTTTCCTTTTGTTAGGTTTTCATGCATTTGATTTGGTCTCTATTTTGGGTGTGTGGATATTGTTTTGGATCTTAATCAACACTGTGTAATAATAACAGTATTTTAAAAAGAAACCAAATATTATATTCAGAATGGTTTAAAGGTCTGAAAATGAGAGGGCAACCAGTTCTTTGCAACTCTGATAAATGATGTTATTTTTTCAACTGTATGTGTCTTCCCCTTCCCCTCTCCCCCCTTACATATTTCAACAGGATGATGAAGAACTTCTTGTGTGCCATTATCTTAACATTGGTAGTACATCTGTCAATAGCACAACCACCAGGGGTTCCTCCACGAAACCAAAATCAGGGTCCCAGTCCACCACACCATGGGGGTCAACAACACCATGGGGGTCAACAACAACAGCAACATGGGGGTCAACAACAACAACAACAACATCATGGGGGTCAACAACAACAACATGGGGGTCAACAACAACAACATGGAGGTCAACAACAACATGGAGGTCAAGCTCATGGTCATGGCCATGACCACCATGGTGGGAAACCACTACAGTTTTCTTCTGAAATCCACAATGCAGAGTTAGTAAATGAAGCTTACAAGTTGTTTTAGAGTGATAAAGACTAGTATAAAAATTATGTTCTTCAAATTGGCATGAAGTCCGTTTTATTGCTTTCTTTTATGCCAACATTACACTAGGTAAAATGCCTTTTTCTTTAAAAGCGCGTTGGTCTAAGTCAGTGGTTCCCAACCTGGGTTCTATCAAACCCTAGGGGTTCAGTGAGTCGGTCTCAAGGGTTCGGCGGAGCTTCCACTGCGGAGGTCAAGACACACCTGACTCATTGTGTAAATTCGTGATGACACGTCCGAAGGGATCGGTGAATGCGCATATGAAACTGGAAGGTTCGGTACCTCAAAAAAAGTTAGGAACCACTGGTCTAAGTATAGTGTGTATATATGGGTGGGCAGTATACATCTAATGCTCAATGTGTCATTTTGTAAAGAATAAGAATAATTTTAACTTCATCCTTCCCTTCACTCTTCTTTCTATTTTCTTCTCATTTCTATTTCTTTCCTTTTCATGTATAAATCTCTTTTTTTTAATTCTGTCTAGCAATACTATACAATTACTGTCACAGTGTTGACAAATGTATGTAATAGTCGCCTCACATTTTCAGCCATATTTTGGAGCATTTGCAAAGAGTTATAGCCACCAAATCCAAGGAACAAATGACAGAGGAAGAGTTAGAGTTTCACTACTTTAAACTTCATGACTATGATAATAATAACAAACTGGATGGAGTTGAAATTGGCAAAGCTTTGACCCACGTCCATGAAGGTAAGTGCCAAAACATTTTAAAATGGCTTTTTATTCCTTTACACTTACCATTGCATAACATGATGCCATGTCATGTTGTACTTCAAATGCGCGATTAGCTTTTGTATGGGTCTTGGTTACACATTCTGGTTTTTCAATGGAGGGTACTTATTTCACTGTCACCACATTCTTATGCTGACCACTATCTGGTGCAGGAAAAGCCCTGGTTTTTGGTGGTAATTATTGGTTTATCGGCAGCAGTTGGTTTTTCAGATGCAAAAGTTAGCTTTTAGTCTTTTTACGCTAAAAATTTGATGGCGGAAGAATGATTCCTAGTTGATACCAGTAGAAAGTATTCGTACAATATTATCTTCAATGGTAGTTTGATTGTTTTATCTTGTTGTGTGTGTTTCTTGTTATAACAATGCATGTGCACTAATAATCATCATTATAATTGACATTGTAATAGACATTTGCAAAAACCCTAACACAACTATTTATATACAGCTGTTTTATTTATTAATCTTGTATTTTGAGTTGCGTTTTGTTCTTGAAAATGCAAGCTTATTTTGTGTTTTACTTCATGTGTCAACAAGGATTATGTTTATCTGTTTATCAAATTGTTTCATTTTGTTTTGTTTCTGTTAATTTTTGGTTCCTTATGTTTTGTTGTTTTTTGTTTTTACTGTTAAAAAAGTATCTTTAATTTAGGTTAATTGCTCTTATTTGAATTAAGGACTATATATTTTAAATATGACTGAATTTAGCATAATGGTAAATAATTAATTTCCGTCACAGTGAGTAAATTTCTGTTCAACACATTTTTGTACTGTTGTCAATAATTGTCATTACTTCTTACATTATGATTAATTTAATATCTACTTTTTTCTTATTACCTAATAATTAGATGAAATTAGTTTTAATGGTGTATACCTGTTATTTTTTTCTTTTGTCTATATTTAAAGGACTTAATTGATAAAATTGCTTCCTCTTTTTCTGTAGGTCATTAAAAAGATGGCAAATGGACTAAATGTCTTTTATTCTTAAATTAATTTTGTTGTTGATTTGTTTTCTTTTGCCACTAATTTATCATTTACACAGCATTGAGATCAGCTGTTGATATTTTGTAATATTGCTTTAATTACATAGAAAGATTAATATTTCTTTGTCATGTATTTTAAATCATGCCTTTTCCCCCCAGGGCCAGAGTAATCCATGCATTTAATGAATCCAATTTTTCACTACCAATTATGATTATGTGCAGTATATTCCTGCAGCTATGATTATCAAAATATTTCTTCTCCCCACTCTCATTCCCCATCTTGTTGTCCTTGCAAGCCACTATCTGTTATGGAAGTCACATTGGTATTTGATTTTAGAAACAACAAAAGTAAAGTGTAATGTAAGCTTATTCAAAAAAGTAAACTTTTGTGATTGAGTTAATTAAGGGAATCAAAACTCAGAGCCTTGTATAGTGGGTAGCCAGTCCATGTATTTATTGAAACAACATTATTTGACTTTTATAAAAGCTTTTCTTCAATGATGGTTTTCCCAACTTTAACTTAGTCCAATGAGGAGATGAAAATGATGGTAGCTCGACAACTGCATTTTTCATGTGTGTTTTTTCTTTCCTTTTTATCACTTAAATTCAATGACTTTAATGTGTATTTAAACAGTTAGTTACTCTATAATCTTTCCACTAATTCCAAGAATAAGAGAGGAGGGCTCAAGTATCTATCAATTGTAGTAGGTAGAAGAGATGAAAAATGGTCCCAGTTAACCTCAATTAAAAATTAATCTCAATGGACAATTAATTTAGCTGTTTCTACCACTGCAAAGAAAGACCTGGACAAATACAGTCGATAACAAAAAATCAAATAAAAAATCCAACAAATATAATAAATGAATTGGGAAGTGAAATCATTTTACATCGATAGAAAACATTAGATCAATCATAGGTTTTATCCTTGTTTCCCCATGAACTGGATCTATTTTTCTGTAAGTGATTTATAAACACGTGTATGAGCATAGATTTTTTACTTTACATTAGGATGTTGTAAAAGTTAGCACCCTGGCTACCTACTCTACTTAGGTACATACCAAGCTTGCTAACAAGTCCCTTGACTTTTAAAACAGTGGTTTGATCGATATATGGTCACTTTAGAAATAAGTACCTAACCTGAACATTTTGACTGAATGGTGGTGGAACTGTAAAACAGAATGACTTCTTCAGAAAGTGCCTTGCATTGACTCTTTGCTTTTTAAGGGAAGTGTTTCATCTTTGTCTATTGTTTTTATACACCTCTTCTACCTCATGCTTAACTTTCAGGGATGTGTTTCACATTTACTTTTCATCCACAACTTGCAGCTGGAGTTGACAATCATTTACCGGTACTTTATTCTGTTTCTTTAATATTCTCCCAGCCCATCTATTGCAGTAGAACATGATCTAATTCGGTTAAATCAAGGTTAGCTTATGAAATATTTTGTTAATACAATAGTTTTTACCTAAGAACCCACCGCCAAATACCCCGATCTGACTTAGAACCTGATATTTCAGTGAGATTTAATATTTACTACATAAATTTACCCTCTTAAGAACCTGCTCCTATAAAAAAATCCAGCTAAGAACATGGGCTTGATGGTGTGAAATAATGAGTGTTTTTTTGTCTTATGGAAATTAAATCAGTCAGTGCTGATGGGGTTATATAGCATGCTACTTGTGTGGTGATATATATGCACCAGCCATTAGTGAGTTCGCAGTACAGACAATGGCACTACGTAACGCATCACTGTGTGAGCAACGCTCAGTCCACTCATTGCCCTTAGTCAAATTGTCAACCTTATCTACATGATTAAGTGGTTAAATAAACAATACCTGTTAGATGCGTTTCCTCCATTGTTTATTCACAACAAAGGCCAGTCAATTGCCCATCTGAATCATAGATAGCGTACCTCGTTAATGAAATTTTATGCTCTTTTTTCTTTGATAACAATCAGCAACCAATCACGAGATTGAATATGTATGACATTTCCTCACATTCATGAATCGTCACTTCATTTGTTAGTTTTGCCAAATGCTGTCTGCTTAAACACTTGTTTGCAAGTGAGAGTTTAAACACAGTGTCTTTAAACAACTTGAGCAGTTATCAGTACATTCAGCTTTATTGATGACCCCTCCTTGAAATTCTGTGCAGAGCCCAGTCTGCCTAGGAACCCGTTATCGTCTGATCCCAACGACAATGTTCTTAGGTGGAGATTACTGAATCATAATATCAGTCAGCAGATGGGTATGAGATTTTTTAAAAAAATATTTCAGGTGTGTTTTTGAGGATTTAGTTTTGATAATGATTTACATTTCTCAATTGGTGTCTGCTATTATAAAGAAGAAATATTAAGCTCCTGTTGGAAAATACAGACCTTATCATAATAATGCATAAAAGTATTAAAACCAGATCAGAGCACCCCAGTACTTGCCAACAAAGTAGATGTACTACATAATTATATATGATGAAATTAGGTATTTCTTAAAGTCTCAAGAGATAATATTGATATTATATAAACACAGTAGTTTTTCAATCAAATATTTTTATCATGATCTATGAAAATTGTAGATCTTGACTTTTACCTTTTATAAAATAAATGTCTTTAACTAATCCAGTAAGAAAGTAAGATACATGTATAAATCAAAGTGTACAATAATAGATTTATTCTATCATCACAGAAAGTTAACACAGGGCTCATAGCACTCTGATTCAATTGGTGGAATTTTTTCATTTTTCTCCCCCACTACTCTTTGTCTCTTGTTGCTAAAACTTCATTTAAGGAACTTTTTTAAAGTTACAAGTAGATTGATAAGAATATTAATTGCCAATTCACTCATGACAAATTGTGTCATGTTGTTACTTAAAACTTTTTCGATTGTGAAAATTGCATTCAGCATTGCTTTAAAGTTTCATTGAAAACAAGACAGTCCTTTAGCTCCCATTGCTTAGGTCTGAATTTATTTATAGTATAATTCAAGTGAGTTTGACAGAATTTTTTATTATTACTACTTATAATTATTGCTTTTAAAATTTTTAATCAATTCAATGTACAAATACTTATTATCCTTGGACTATTTGAAATGAAATATTCATTTTGTACAAATTGTAAATTAACCCTTGTACTGCGGAGCTGCCACTGTTTAAATCTCCATGCTAATGAAACATAATCATCCAATCACGGCACTGGAATTGTCGACACTAAAGCCTTTGATAAGAACAACTGGGCGGTGGTTACGTCGGTCCGGGGGGGCTATGCCTACTAGTCTTCATTCAATACAAAGTATTGTCAAACATGTTGCGTTTGATTTTTCATATGTCTAGATAGCATCTGTGGAAGATAATAAATGATAATCATCCAATTCCCGTGAAATTTGGACGGAAAAAATGTATTTGTGATTGTTTAAAGAATGAATTAAATTGACAAACATTTTGTGATTTTTCGATATTTCCATTATTTGTCGGTCAATTTTGTAGATTGTGGTATCATTTTACTTGTCTTGATGAACTGAAACTAATGATCTTATTTTGACTTATAAAAAAAAAGCATTGTGTTGTTTTTTTGCATTAGCCATGTGGCTCTCTCGGCTTCATAATTTATTCAACAACCGACAGCATCGTTACGGGTATGTTGCGTAAGGACTACACGTCTGAGGATGGCCAGTGCTAAATATCAAGGTACAGACCTATTGTCTGATGGTCATATTTTTTCTTTTGTCCAAATCCGTGATGGGCATGGAAATTTGGTGGGTTTACGGGAATCAACATTGAGAAAGACTTCATTTCACACCTTTGAACACTGAAACTTTCAAAAACAAAATAGTCAAACTTGTTGCGTTGAATTTTTCACATATTTAAATGAATTCTTATGATAATGACAACCGTCCGACTCCCGTCAAAATTGGATGGAAAACATTTCTGTGAAAGGAAAAGAATTTGAAATAAATTGTCGAGAATTTTAGATATTTTCATTATTTGTTGGCTGATTTTATAGATAACGATACCATTTTACTTGCATAATTACTGCTGATGGCAAGCACTGACCATCTAGCATAGCAAAGGATAAGCCTTTTCTCTGATTGGTTGTATTGTTTTGCCTCATCTAATGAGCGATACGCATATTTTTGGTCGAAACATCAGAATGGAAGTTGAAGAGGCCATTATTTTGGGCCAATGGCAGGAGCACCAGGGCATGGATAGGTGATAACTTGTGGCAGCTTTTCAGCATTGCAAGCAAGACATCCAAGGAACATCAAGGAAATATGGTTTCCATGGTTTACGAAAAAGGGAAAAGACAAGATCCAGTACCCGCAGTACAAGGGTTAATGTCAGGGTGTAAGAGGAGAAAAATGCTCATCAAAACCTTACAGAGGTCGAGGGAAACTTATTCATTCTGGTCAATTATTGAACCTGAACATAATCATCATCTTTTTTTTCATTAAGTTTATTGTATTTTACAAAGTGAAGGCAATTTTCGAATTGGAGTAAAATATGAATTTTCATGATATACATTTTTATTCGACATTACAAAACATGCATTCTTATTGATTAAGTATACAAGTTAAAAAAACAAACCAATTTTCTTATACATGTACTTATATAAATGTGTACTTTATGAAAAAGATGGCAACTTTTAAAGTTTATTTTGAAATGATTTTAAAAAAAAGAAAAAGATCAGAGTATATTATTGTAAATACTGAATTAGAGAAGTGGATCTGTGAAATAGATTTTAATAGTCTTCAATCTATCCCTTGTTTCCTATGCGTATTACTTGATACAGTGGAAGGAAATGAGCAAGCAAAGGTAGAGGACCATCATCAATCAATTGATGACACGGCGTTAGAAGACTTCATCACTGGTGTAATGGAAAAATATGACACGGATGCCGATGGTTACATTGATTATGGAGAGTTTAGAAAGAACTCTCATAATCGACATCCGGTAGATTAACAATCTGACATGTGTGTCGACTGACGGGTTTAAGTTGTGCCAAGCTTCTTTGTTTTCAAAACAATTCCAAAAATCTGTTGTATAGTTTTGTAATTAGGTCTTCTCCAAACAGAAAAGAGTAAGATGGTGGTGGGGAAAATTTTTTTCTTCAAAATTTCCTGTCATTTTGCCCTCACAATACATGCATTTCACTGTCAATATTTCAAAATAGATGCCATTATTATCTGTTATTATTGCAAAGCAATTATTATTATTTTGTATGTTAAATTCTTTATTTAGATATTGTACATGAAAACATACAATCATTCTGTGCCTTCTGTGAATAAAGAAAGGAAAGAAAGAGAAGAAAATATCCCCCCTTTACTCTGCATAGTATTTTTGAGTCCTATGAGCCCTGCCATGGAAAGATGTAGCCTTTCATGTTATAAAGTAAGGGACCTTCATTAGAACTTATGTCAGAAAAATTAACAAGGTACATTTTCTGGTGCAGATTCCCCATGAATTATTACATCATATCGACATAGCTGTCAAACAGTGGAATAGAATCACACCAAGTGTATTTCAACTAACAAACCCCCCCCCCCCCCCCAAAAAAAAAGTTAAATTGATTTTATCTTGGGTGAAAATTTTTGCTTCAGTTCACTCCCTCCCCATGCTTGTGCTAGAACAACTATGATAAGTGAAAGGAGCTTCAAAATATATGTTTTGCCAATTTTCAATTAAATTAGGATTAATATAGGATTGATGTTTTTGTCTTAGCAGTTATATATTAATCATTGGAAAAAAGGAATGCTCAGTTTTGCTTGGGTGAAATAGAGAGTATGATGGCTCATTGGTGTCATTTTAGTGTTACTTGGGAAGAACCGATTTTGGAACTTTTGAGATGGACATATATTTTACATCTTGTAGTAAAAAAAAAAAAAGTATAAATAGCACAAAAAATATGTGGTATAATCTTCAAAAAGTCATATTACAAGGGGACCAGAGAATGATTCAAAAATAGATATTTAGGATTTTGAAACATACATTAAAGAAAAAATTATTTGGGATGTGTTAAACCGGTCCAAAGTTAATTTTACATGTTCCATCTCCTTGTTTGTGTAATTTGATAAAAATCAGTTGAATGAGAGACAAAATTTGTAGACACTTTTTAGTGATATTTCACTAAAAAAAAATTTACACTTAATTTTCTGTTTACTTAGTCATAAATAGTCTAATAGAGCATGAATTCCATTAGTCCAAGGAATGATAGGATTCTGCTTATATTTGATTTATATTGGACTTTTCCTTTTTAGTAGATTAAAAAATGATCACCGGTTTTTCTGTGCATGTCCTGTTGTAGGGAAAGAATCTCAAGCTGCTGACGCCGCTGAAGATGATCACCACCACATAATTTCGGATGATGATTTAGAAAGTTATATATCTTATACTCTTCAATTTATGGACATAAATGGGGACGGGTATATTGAATATCAAGAAATGAGAGGATTTCGTGAAACAAATGAAGTAAAAACAGTAGATGCAACAATGTTCGAGTAATTGGAATCAAAGTAATGTTGGCATGTTTTTTTTGTATGGTGATGATTGGAAGATAAGGAGAGTCAAGTAAAGGGCAGATGGAGCCTGTTGGCTTATTTGTCATTGGAGTAAGATTTGATGTAAGAGGAAAAGAAACCCCAAATATGCATACAATACAAGCATCACTGGAGTTAATTTAAATTGTCTTTATTATCTGTTGTTGTTGTTTTATTCGATGAAATAGTGATTTTTCTTGTACACTGAAATGATTTTGTCAATCATGGGGTCAGGGGTCTCTTACTGCCTAGCTCATAACTGAAAAAAGATTAAATATTCATGTGTTTTTTTTATAGCAATAGACTGCAATACTAAAATACTTTGTAATTGTATGTATATCTATCAGGCAAATTTTGCTCTGGATATTTTCCATTACATCTATTTTAGTCAAATGTAATAAGAGATTCTAACCTAATACACCAACAAACACATTTCCATGGTGTAAATAAATAGAAGAAGGTCAAGTGTATTACAGTTACATTAAGGAGTTAAATGGAAATGAAAGTTAGCTCTGGTAAGGTTCTTAACCCAAGAAAAGCTTTCTATGTCATAGCTGTAGCATTGCCTCAGCGCAAGCTCGGCCTCGACTCACAATAAAAAATCTAGGACATACAGTGTGTTGAACCAGAATACGGTGAAATAGCTTCTCTTTATCAATGTATAACAAATCGGCGGGGAGAGCTCCGAGGTAAATAAAACTTGCAATCTCATTGGCTGGAATCTTAAAATACTATCCAATAAAAACTACTTTCGTTATTTAGGAAAACAACCAGAAATTTCCAATTTAAGAAGTCATGGTCTGTTTCTCGAGATGTTAGCCTGGCGCGCGTCAGACGGCTGCCATTGACAAGCGCTAGACCAAATTATAAGGCGTGTGCGCGGTCAGATCATACCGGAAACGCCCTGAACTTTTTTTGGGTTAAGACTAAGATAATACATGTGTAGGTTATTTTTATCAGGTGTAATGCAATGAGATATGATATTGTGTTATCCCTATGTGCAATGCAGCAATCATGAATAAAGGTGTTACACAAGTAATAGGCATAGCTTGTCATTGGAATTCTGTCTAGTAAAGGAACTTTTTTTACTGCTGGAAATTTATTTTTTGGAGATATTTTCATAGTCAAAATAATATATATATATATATATATATATACACACATTTTAAATGGTGGTTAGGGATTTCTTGGACATCCAGCTTCAATTTCATTTTCAGGTGATGCTTCATTTTTTTTAAATTTCTTGTATTACTTTTTTTCAAAAGTGAAAGTAAGATACTGTATGTAATTGTAAAAGTAATTCAAATCATTTTTAAATCGGGTTTTTTTCATCATTTATTTACTTTGGAGTTAAGGTCATTTAGGTGATTTTGAACTGGTGTGACATTGCCCATGCCCAATGAATAATCCTCATTACCTGTCACTTTCAGATTCCCCAGGTCTTCCAAGTCTCCAGGCAATACGTCGTAATCTTTCAAATGACCATTTAATCAAAACCTCTTCCTTGTGCATTGTTTTCTTTCAGATGAAGATGACAATTTGTCAGATGAATCTTTAGCTGAAGCTGTTGATGCTGTGTTGGAACCGTGGGACAGGAATAAGAATGGCTTTTTAGAATATTCAGAATATAGACTTCGCTCTACTGAAACTTCTGGAGCTGAAGAGTTTGTCTAAAATTGTGAAAATGACAATTAGCATTTCTAATTCCTTTTAATTGTGTAAAGTTTTGATAACTCAGGAAACTAGTGACTTTTCCATTTTGCCGGTTGGATGTATTATAAGTTTTCATTCTACGCTAATTCCGTAATCTTATGATATGGGGTTTCCCCAAAATCCTACTTTCTTCTTATTCCATCGTTGGCATTTTGTTTCCATCAATTCTTGGATGTTTAAAAATCAAAACTATTCTAGCATTTTGATGCAGATGCACTCAGATATGATATCATTTAGAGAGGCATCTGTTTCTCTGATAGTTGAAAACCTTCTGCATGCTTCCTTTCATTCCAAGGAAAATCAAGCTTGTTCCTATTTTGTTTACATTTTTACTGAATGACCTCTATCATGTACCAATATTAGTTTTATTCTTTGTTTTTTTTTGTTTTTTTTTTTCTTCTATTCATTGGTAAGACCATTTGTGATTTGTCTGGTTATGGTGTCCGAGGAATGGATTCACCTCAGTTATCCACCCAATATTGATGATTTTGTGTTGGCAGCCTTGTACATTCACCCTTTTTTCTTTTCCTCCTACAGGTTGAGCATGTGCCTCTTTGCCCAGAATTCATATTATTATATTGCATGAAATGACCTCCCAATGTATCATATTTTTTAAAATGAGAAGAAAAAGAAACCATCCCTCCTGATTTTGGGGTTGTTGTTTTTTGTTATTTTCCTGACCAGACATTTAATTTTCCATTTTGTTTGATGATAAAGTTATAAACAAATGTGGACAGAGTACCCATGGTTAATATCACACTATCAAAATATTCTGCATATTATGAGTTTGGTAAAATTGCAAATGGGATAATAACACAAAAGTGATCAATTATAAAAAAAGTCAGAGTAGGTTGTTCTCTGAAGCATCCGGATCTGGGTTATTAGTCTTTACATCTTAATTCTACTTATGTACAGGATTTCCTCTTTACAGATGTCTGCTTTTCAAAAGATGAACTCCATACAAACGTACTGTCTTGAGACTTGCCTATCATTTGCCGTTATTGAAATTACTTATTCTGTCATATCATATTTTGTCTTGCTTTTTAGATAAGATTAATATGCTAGTAGATTTTGATAAATGCTTTTGTCAGTAATGTATGATGATTTAACAGCAAATTATCATGTACATCGTGCAGGCTAAGGAATTTGAGATGATGAGGACACATTCTTTTCTTTTCTGAGATATCCACGCTTCCTCTAACCTTTCAAATTTCTCCTATTCTTTCCAACACTAATCCAGATGAAGATGCCACCGAAAATGTAGCTTCTTTCTCGGATGACATGATAGCACAAGCTATTGATAACATCATTTCTTCTATGGATTTGAATAGCGATTGTTATATCACTTATCTTGAATTCAGATATTTTAGCATCATGGAGAAGAGAAAATCTAGTCAAGGGCAAAATGTGTAGAAATGTAGCAGAAACATTTATAATGATAAAGACAATTCCAAAGAGGCTCAGATAATGTGCAATATGTTGAATATATTTTAGCATTTAGGTGTCTAAATAGAGCAGACAATTATTTATGCAAAGAGTTCCCATAGTAATGGCTGGTTGATTTATTTTATTATTCATTCATTTAAAATATCCTCTGTATGCAGTAAGTTAGTTGATAGTATATATTTATTTTTTAGCAGATCAGATAATAACTACACCAGTTGGAAGAAGATTATATATTTGTTAATAAAGAAAAGAGTTGAAAAAAGAATCTTTAAGTATATGAAAAAGAAAGCCTAGATTATGTATGGTCAAGAAGTATAAGAGAAATAAAATGAGAAAAGGGATGTTACGGTCTGTTTCATTATTATTTTTTTCCTTCTTTTTCTTTTCATTTTTGTTCCTTCTCACAAAACACAATTTTGTGAATTTCTTACACCTCATTATGAACACAATTTCCGATCATAGATTATATGAAAATTTTAGTTTATCTAATTCATCATTTTTCAACAGGTTTCAGCTCCTTCTACTCTGGTTTTTTTTTCCAAGAATTATTTTTAGACACTTGTATTTTATGAATTTCATTAAAATGTTTATAACATTTTCAACCATTCTTACATCTCACATTCACTTACAGCTCCAGTCTTTATATTCCAATAGCCGTACAATACCAATACATAGCTGCCAACCAGAAGGATAAAATCATATGAAGTACGATTTGACAAATCCAAAAAGCACTATTGAAAATCTTATTAATTTTATCTTTGGTAAAAAATACTGCTTCAGTAACTTCTTCCCCATCAACTAGGCTTGAAACAGATACGATGAAGGCAAAGCAATTTCAATATTATTATAACCAATGGTGATGTTTATATTCATTGCTACAGGTTTTTGTTTTCTTCTTGGGATAATGGGCGTTAGCGTAAGGCTGCGTGGAAAGTACGGTTTTGGTTTCTGAAAGGTTGGCAGCTATGCACATAGATAACGAACCAGATGTCAATGCATTGCTACACCGCTGCGTTTGTCTCCACCAGACACACAAGTTGTATAGAATTTGAAATCTATTCATATCTTTTCTAAATTGCATGATTGTCACAACAAAATGGACTCACCATTGTCTGCTAAGTTTTCAAGTTTTTATTTATTCAACTGACATTCATTTTGAAATATTTCAAATATCGCAAGAATTGTTTCGATAAATTGAAAAAAGAATTTATGTTAAAAAAATGTTGACTCATTGTCGTATGATTCTTCTTACAATAATGTAACATAAATGATATTTATAAGGGGAAAGCTGTTATTATCAGGCGTGAACACTGGACATAGACCTTGGAAACTAAGCCGACAGATTGGGCCATTATGTGCAATTTACAATTCTCCCTGTTGTTCTTTTTTCCAGAAGCACCAGAGAAACTTTGATTTTTACTTGTGGTTTCTATTTTTATTGATTTACAATTTCTCTTTTGCATGATTTAGGTTTTATATTTGTAAATTTTGTTATGTTTTTTTAAAGTTGGGTTTTTTTAACAAAAGGGTGGCGGATGTTTTATTATTTCATTTATTTTGTTTATTTTTTTTTTTTTGTGCATCACTTTGGTTCTTTTACATTATAATAAAAATTTTACACAATTTCCTTTTTAGTTTCAAAATGACAAGATCTCATTTGCATACCTTAATTTGCAAATAATTTTTTTTTTTAATGTGATAATTTCTTACCAATGTTTATAAAAAAGTTCAAAAGCATTTTAGGGTTGCAAATAATGACACAGATAAAAGCTGAAAAGCATTTTTAAAAATATATATTAAATGTTTTTAAAAATGTTTAATTTTTTCTCCCTAATATTAATTTTCTTTATTCAAATTATTGCCTTTGGAGTTTTGAAGTCTATTTTAATAATCAAAGAGAAAGAGAAAAGGAAAAGAATCTGGATGTCATTTATTGCATATTATATGAATGCTTTTAAAATAGATTCATTTCCAGAAAATATTTATTTATTTATTGACATTGAAGACAATTTTTTGTTGTTGAAATTCCCTGACTTAAGAAGTAACTTCAAACTTCTTCAATTGATTTAAACATTGTTATCATTGTAGGATAAAAACCAATAATAATAATAATAATAATAATAATAATAATAATAATAATAATAATAATAATAATAATAATAATAGCAATAGTAACAAAAAATTCTACTGCACAGAGGGATGCCAAATTTAGCATTCAAGCATGAAATATCTGTCAGATTTTTTATTTAATTTAGGCTCTATTTTCTTTTATAAATTAAGAATTAATTGCAATTAGACTACATTTGGAATCTGATTCCATCCTGTTTGAAATTCATGCACTGTGCATGAGCCTTGGTCTCTACACCTTCTGATTCCAATGAAATGCACCGGATTGAGGCACTTGATAATAATAATTTAATAATTACGTTGATGATGATGATAATTATTATAGTCATGATCATCAAAAATAGAATTTGCATAGTTTCATAATGATACTGGTAATTGCAAAGTGTTACATTTTTTGTTATGATTTTAAGAAAATTTAGAAATTTATTTAATCGCTCTTCACATTGACTGGAAATAAAGAAAAAAAAAAGACTAAGATAAATTTTACATTTTGTATATTAACACCATGTGCAAAGTCACATATTTTGCATCAATTTTTAGCAGCATGAAGTTCATTTCATTATTATTTTTATTTTTTCATCCTCATGTCTTCCATTTGAAATTGCCAGTAGCATTTTCTCTTATTTGATTAGTTTTATTTATTTCCAGAATAGTTTAAGACATGTCTGAATGATATGTTTAGTTGTATGTACATTATAATACGTTATTTAAATAAGCCAAAGTGATATATTTCACTATAAGGGAAATCCGGATACAATGTAATGTAGATCAGATTCTGATTATGCGTTGATATGATACATTTTTATCAATTATCATACTATTTATGTATTTTTGCAGTGTTATATTTGTCTTTATTTTTGTAAGCTGTTTCTTTATTTTTTCCCATTTTTTCATATTTATTCCATCATTGATTGATATATTTATATATTTATTGATATATAATATATATAGTCACTATATGAGATTTATGAACCTCTTTTTGTTGGAAGATAATAAAACATTGTGTATGCCTTTAACATATGGTTATCATCATAAGGCCTTTGAATGGTTGTCTTTTACCTTGTTTGTTATTTTGTTATAATGTTGTTTAATGGGTTTTTGTTTGTTTGTTTTCTTTTTTCTATTTGATTTTTTTGTTTTACCAGTAGATCTAAGTGTCATTTTCATGAATATATTTTCTTTGTTATGTTTGGTCTTATCCCCTGTCTACTGATACTATTGATAGTGTGCTATCTACATTGTGAAGCTTGTGAACTAACATTGTCCGCGTCGCTTTGTTACTTAAATGAATAACAATAACAGCATGAATTGCACCCTGTGTACCAATAACCCGTTGTTTCACACTCGTCTTTAATACTCTCCCATTACAATGCTGTTTTGTATGTCACAACCTGACATTAAGAAATTTAAAGGAACCTTTTCTCAAGCATATGATTACCTATTATCAGCTTAAGGAAATGGTATATTTTCTAAATTTGGCTGAAAGTTTTGGAGTGGTACCTAGCAGTAGCATGCTTTGATGTTATTCTCTCGGTGTCTAAATGGATAAGTGATTGGACTTGCAACTGAGAGAAAGCAGGTTTAAATTTTTAGAAATTGGAGACCTGGTTAACCCTTGGGCAAGGTTATCACACAAATTATTGCCTACATTCGGGGTGCTATGTTTATGGCCAATGTTTGGAGAAATTTGTCTCCTGCGGGGATGCATAAGTAGAATTTCATTTTATTTTTTCTATTTGATAATAAAATAATGATGATGATGATGATGATGATAGTTAATAATAATAATTGCTGATTATAATAGTAATAGTAATAATAATAATAATAATAATAATAATAATAATAATAATAATAATAATAATAATAATAATAAT
>JASKDV010204474.1:0-10672 GCA_032466395.1 Aegires albopunctatus
CCCCCCCCCCCCCCCCCCCCCCGCCATTGTTATTGGCAAAATCTCATTTGACTCATTGGAGGAGCATTATAAGAGGCAATAATATTCTCCGACATACTTACATTAATTACCTCTTCCCAAAGCCTTTTACATAAAACCTGATAATAGTGAGGAAAAATGTGTCAAAGACCTTGCTTCAAATTGAACCTGGAACTGGAACACTTTTACATGTACTATTCCTTTGGTCTTGAAACAGATGAAAATATTCCGCAGATGTATCTCTGAAGGAAATTTGGTATTTGATTTTTTTCACCATTACTTAACATCAGCACAGCGCCGTCAATTTGTGTTAATAACCTTGCCTAAGAGTTAACTGCAAACATATTGATCATCTGTTTGGCCACCATTTCAAAGTCAGCCAATAGTTTGCAAGTCAAATGTTTAAATTTAAAACAAGACCATAGCAACACACTAAAGATTTTCCTTAATACGGCGGCCAATGATGATTCATGGATTATTTTACATCATGCAAAACCGGACTTTCTCTCCCAGGAAACTGTTTTAAAGAAAGTTTGGTTTATAGCCTGTATCTTCACTCAACGCAAACTCACAGACTTTACGTCAATTATCACCCTGGCATTCCATTTCAATTCCGAACCTATTCAACTCCCTGGGGAGTTAACAGCAGAGTAGTAGTTCTTTTAGCATGAAAGTTGTCATAAAAGTACTTATGAAACTTTTTATTTTCTTCCAAGAAGGTTCCACATCTATTTTCTTTTAAAGATTCTAGATCTACAACATGTCTAAACCATGGCATGTTGATGGGAACAAATATAAAAGACCAGTCTAAAAGTAGATACAAAGTGATCCCATGGTCAAAATGTATTTATCTCAAAAATCTGTATTTTACTGGCAATTTTTGTAATTCGATGTGGTTCCAACAAGTATTCTGTAATGATTACAGATTTTCTGTAATACTAGGGTGGTCTGGGTGAGGAATTATGTGTAAAGAGTCTTTCCCAAAGACTTAATGATTATGTTGGACCAAGGAGATTTTTAACTTAAATTATCTTCTGAAACTTAATCTAAATTGGTAAGACTAAAAAGGCGTAAAATTCCTAAGATGGTTTTTTATACAACTTGAGAATTGAGAGAGAATTTTTTTCATCAACAAATTGTGGGCTAGTAGTAGACGACTGAGCAGGAGATCAAAAGATCCTAGGTTCGAATCTAGGTTGGGCACGATGTTGAACTCTTGGGAAAGACTTTACAATTTATATCCTCACCTTACCCAGGTGTACTGTATAATGGATACCTGGCCATAGGTAGAGGAAGATTTTGTCAGCATGCTAAAGTGAAGGGCCTTTCATTAGGTCGCAACTAAGGAGTTGAGAAGGATTTTGGGTTGCATTGGCCAGCCAGGGAAACTCTGTCAAGTCCATTGAGCACATTTAGTGGAAAAGCGCTACTATATAAGAACATGGCTGTGGCATTAATTGTGTTTTTAATATCTTCTGTGTGGATTTCTTGACTAGATACAGTTCTTCATTCATATTGTTCTGATCTATCGCGCGCATTATGAAAAAAGAATTGTTCTTAGTTGTGTTCAGGCATTTACTCGGTGATGATATTGGTCAACATATAGTAGTTTTCACATTTCTTCTGGGTATTCATCCCATCCGAGTTGGATAAAGAAATCTGTCTCTAGGATCCAAAAACGTGTTCAAGAAAAAAATAAACATTATTTTCATACACCACTAGACCTTATCAGCTCAATCACTGTACAGAGGTTCCCTGGCAAACCAATACATTCCAAAACCTAACCTTCTGAGGGACATACAGTGGTGCAACCTCTGAAAGTGAAGTTTCTTCTCTCTTGCACACTGACAAAATCCAACATATTGCTTAAGTTTCAATTATATACCGCTTCACGCCAAAACTATGATGAGTGCTCTCCAATGACATATCATATATAGCCAGGTACTCATTTACACTAGAATTAGAATACAGTGGTAAAGAGCATTTCCCAAGGATTTAATTAATACGACGCAGATGTTCACCCTCTTTGATTGGAAGCTTTATTGGTAGTGCTAGTTAGTAATAATCATCCTTTATATATGGAACAGGAGATTATAAGTTGCCATAATCATAGAGATGTTGCCATAAGGCAGGACCTCGTCCTGATTTCTATGAAGAAATGCAAATTTGTCAAAGTTGAAAAAATTCATGAGTCTTGTTTAGGTTACTGTCAAGTTTTACCCCAAATGTGGCCAGCAATGTAATAAGTTGCTCACATTCATGATCATGACCATTAATAACATTAATTATAAAACCTTGAAATTTCAATAAGAAAAAAAAAAAAGGGCGAGGGAGCATCTACTCTGTGGAGCGATACTCCAGACTGTTGAAGTCAAAGTTTGTTTTTGTACAAATTTAAAAAAAAAATAAATCAGAAGCCTGATTAAAAAAAAAAAAAAAAGCAAGCACATCAACCCACTTATCACTATCATCTACAAACATGAAACAAATAAAATAATATGAAAAAAAACAACCAAAAGGATGTTACAAAAAAACAAAAGTAAAACAAGAATGTTGAAATTTAACATTATTTAATCAATAAGCGAATTCAGTAACAACATTGCATGTTCATAATCAAGAGTATTAGTGTTGGATAATAACAATAAATATAAATATTCAATGATGACAACCGGTTACAAATTCAACAGTTTGTATCATGTGGATTGTCTTCATAGCAACAGCAGGCTTAGAAAGTCGACATTAACAATATAACTGTTAACTACGATGACAATGTATCATTACATTCACATTTTTATTTATAGAGAAAACAACATCCATTACCTCTCTTCATGATATAAATTTCCAAAAGCACATTTGGTGCAGGACCATGACAAGCGTAGATTTCTATCATAATCGTGCACCAAATGACTTGAGGCCTATCAAGATCACGAATCATAACTAACATTTATAATTTTCTTTCAACCGTCTTTCACGTAGTCACAGTTCATTTGAATATATTTAACAATAAGTGAGGTGAAGATAAGAAAAAGCACAATATTAAAAGTATCAAGAAACAAACATAGGCCAAATTATGATATTAAAAAAAAACAACAGTTGATGAGAAAGATAAGTGGTTTGTGGAGATTTGAGATTTCGAATAAATTCTTATTTGATGAAATCAAATGGACTGATTAATTTTCACATGCATCATTTTGATTCACGTCATAAGTGTCACGTGAATAGTGCATTAAGTAAAATTTTATACTTTGTCAAAGTATTCATACATATATACATTGTGTACAACAAGTTCTTTAATAAGGAGCACAGAATTTATAACATTATATAAAAGGTCCTGAATTGTTTTAAATTCATATCATACGATAGAACACATTGTGGACGAGATGAATGTTCAGCAGTTATTATCCAAATCAATCCTACCTCACTCTCAAAAAATCATCAATAATTGTAGAGCTAGATTACATTGCAATGTGCTCATTACAACATGAGCTTCTACACTTCAGCGAGAAGAAGAGATTTAGTGCACCGTTACGAAATGGCAACAAATGGACGATGATAAATAAATAAATAACCCAAAGCAACCCTAGCTTAATCTAAATTAAGTAACATGTCAATAATTAAGAAGGTTTTAACAATTGACATCTAGTCCTCGCTTCCTGTTACCTTTAACGAACGTTTCTTCTTTTCAAAAGCTGTTAACATTCAACAAAATCCCTTACAAACTTATCACTAGCAAGGCAGACGAAACAAAAACAGACTAGACGAGCGCATAGATGGAACTGTGTAGGCACACTATAATAATATTTTTCCTTGCACGAATTGCTTCTGTTTTTTGACAAATAACGACAGATAAGTATTGATACAATCTACTACTCTGGGAAGAAAAAATATAGAAGTAAAAAAGAGAGAAAGTAGAATAAACCACTTCCATTCACTAGCTGCCCATCAAATAATTACAATACAGGATTCATGTAGAAAATATGCACCACAAGAAAATTGTACGTTAGATGTATAAATATTTCTGCAAGTGCGTATTATTTGTGCTCCACTGTGAACTATATTAAAAACAAACAAAAACCCAACCCAACCCAACCCAACATAAAAGTACCAAACAGAAACTTAAATGAAAAATAAAAAAATAATTAGTTAAAATATGAAATAAATAATAATAATGCCCTGTGATAGATCACTTTTGGTGTTGATATACAATAACCAAGATTCATTTTCATTCTTCTGCTAATACAATATTCATGAATCCTATCTTCATCACAGAGCCCATGCAGGCTTATAAACAGATGTATATTGTCAGCCATGTTTTCAAATATTGCTTAAGATGAGCAGATTCTACCAATATTACAGGTGCATAGGCTTATTAGTAATGAAATACCTGTACATTTATTGGAAAATTTAAAAACAGGTTGTATAACTCCCCTGATATTTTGACACTTCCTTAGAATAAAACAGGAAGAAAACAAAGGAATGATTTCAAAAAGGAGATAAATCCATGCAATATTCAGGACAAACAGGTTATTTGGCAACCAAACAGCATCATTGAAATATTAGTGAGCTAACATAAAGTCACTAAATGCTTTGTTAGTACGTCAACGTGACAAAGAACTTCTTGTAACTGTACAAATGTCTTTTGTTGTATTCAGCTTTTCAATGTACTCGAACTATATTATCACTTCAACTGGCTGCAATTGAGATAGGCAGGGGGAAGGGGGGGAAGGTGTTGCAGAGTTGTCGAATGGCTAAAGATTTTCCTTATCTTGAACAGTCAGCTCTCACGCTTTTAATTGGAAAACTCTCATTACCTGGGAAAAAAAAAAGAAAAAAAAAAGACTATTAAAAGTAATCTAGAGAACGAGAGTTGGATAAAATGACATAAACGTAGGTTAGTTAAAGATATGAATTCTTATTACGGGTAACATTATAAAAAAACCAATTGAGGGTTGAACAAAATGTAAAATAATTAAAACAGGAAATACAAAAAATAAATAAAAACATACATATTGTGCAACAACACAGGTAAAGTAAAAAATGAAACATATACTGAATGATAAAAGGATTGAAAACATCTTGCATATCATAGCAGCAATTGATTTTGATTGCTCAGCAACTAAGGACTACAATTCGCTTCCCGAATACAACCTCGTCAAACTTACTTCTTCATAAACTGTCCAAGCCATTGCCGACATGAGGGTTCGTCTGATGGTGCGAGGAACAATTCCTCTCCAGAACCCTGTAAATCCCGTTTTCTGGAATGAAAATAATATAAATAAATATATAAATTTCCCTTCAAATGGGAACATTCCATCATCAATTACAAATGTGATAGCTTCATAAAGAATGATAGTGTGACATTTAAATCTGGCAAAGATTGAAAACTACACCAAAAAATAATTCTCAATAATATTTATCAAATGAATCATAAACAGAAGGAAAATAATACTTGAAAATACTGCATTAGAAAATGATTTTAAAATTAAAAACAAAAATAAATAAAGGGTGAAATCAGATTCAAATAGGATAGAAAAAGATAAAGGTCTGAAAATGAGACAGCTGGTAGTGGTGATAGAAGTATTAGTCATAAATAGATGTAGACCTTTCTTTAGTCAGTAATTCGACAAACATCCAATGAGCCTCTGGCCAATAGTTACCTCATATATTTGTAAGACAGTGGTAAACACACGGGCATATTTTTGGGGATAAAGTTGCATATTGGTCTTCACTACGTCAGCTGGTTGTGTTATGAGAGATGCAAGGCATCCAGCAACGATGCCATTTGAGAAATTGACTACTGGGTTTCCTTGAATGATTGAATTTTCTGAAATTGGGTAAAAAAATAATAATAATGAAGCTCATATTATATCAAAAGCAATATTTTTCTTGTTAAAAACAAAAAGGCGAAGATACCAATGTAAAATCTGCGAATCAAACTTTCAATCATTGAACAGAGTTGGAGATTGATGATTTACATGTACAATTATATTCCCAAAACATTCATCTTATAAATCTACTCATGAAGAAATCTCGTATTCATGCTGTGTCACTGTTAACATTAGGTACCATACTCAGTACTTTTACTTCATGACAGTTGTGAAAAAAAACAACAAATATATACAAAGTATACAAGTTTATTTACCTCTGAGAATGGTGTAGAACATAAGATAAAGACCCGAAAAAGGAACATCTCTCACTAAAGTGGGGGCTAAACCACTATATAAACCTGAAAGATAGAAAAATGAAACAATCTTAAAACACATGAACAAAAACGTTATACAATTCCTAAACCTTGGAGACTTGAGGACAAATCTTTATCCTTTATCTAAATAAAAAAAATATACAAAAAATTATAACAATATATTGATCATTCAAAAAATAAAACGACGGCACTAAAAATAAATATAACCCGCACACACAAATCAAATTCAGTTACCCAATGAAAACATTTTTGTTTTTTGTCTTTTGTTATGCATTTGAAATAATGCATAAACGTAAAATGTTCACCTACCTTTAAGCCCTTCCTTTGTATAGGTGCTTCTAAGAGCATGAGATAAGCCATTGTACCGAAATTCACCACTCTGTTGAGAGAAGAAAGAAAGTAAAAAAAACAAAACCATTAGTCACTGCGACATGTGAATTTGAAAACATGCACTACAACACACATGCAAAGAACATAAATACTACCCAATACTACCATCCATTAATGGGATCTCCGGAGTCCAACCAACTCACTCATTAAAGGTTAAACAGTCCTCGGCTATTCATGAAGCTCTAGCAGACTATGAGGCCAACTCTCCGAGCACCAACCAGCTCTTTATCATATTAACTAGACTACCAAAGCCAGTTCCCAAGATCAGCCAACACCGGATAGAAGTCAGCCATACAATTCACCGTCACCCAGCGCCTGCAAAGAAAGGGCGCACCTTGTAGATTTTGATCCAGAGATCGGCGATTTGTGTACCTCTGCACATACACGCAGAGAAACAACAGCAAGTGAGAATTTGATCATTGTTTGTGTAATAGACTTAAGGTACTACGTCAATAAATTTAGTGTGGGCGGACTCACCTCATATCTAATTTTGATAACTGTTGCAGGTAAAACAATGAAACCAGCAAAACTTCTGGCGCTGGCTCCCATCATAATAGATTCAACAGGGTGAGGTTGTTCTGAACTGGAAAAATCAGATAAAATAATTCTTTGATCCATTGAATATTAAGATGGAGAAAACAATTAATGAAGAAATGAATTTATATATATATAAATAACAATATTCTACAACGAGACAGTAAAGTTAAAAAAAAAAAAACAACCTTTATTGACAACAAATATGACATGAGATTTAAAGAAAAGGCTTAAAACAATGAGTACATAAAAAGCAGGAAAAGAAAAGAATAAGAAAAAAGGAAAACAAAAGAGATAAACATTTTTTTTGAAATGACATACCCAAAATTTGACTTGAGCCAATGAAGGCTGGTAAAATAGAGGCCAATACCTGGGACAGATCTGGAAATAGACTGAAAAAGAAGAACATAACATGTCAAATTAAAATAATGTTAATATTGAATGTGAAAAGCCTTTAAATTTTTAATTATCTTCTTGTTGTATTGAATTTTACCCATGTCCACTATTTTGATGATATCATAGTTTTCCTCGACTGCCTTGTAAACAGCCAAGGGTTCTTTACATAATGTGTATATTACACACATGGGACCTCCGATATTAAAGTCCGCCTCCGATAGGACTTGGCACTCTTTATCTTAGCAACTTAAGGATAGGGGGCAGAAGGAAAACCTGGATTTCAAATTCAAGCCTGCACGGGTTTGAACCAGGGACTTTGGCTTGGTAGACAAGTGCCTTAACCACTGAGCTATCCGCTCCCCCTCCCCCCCAACTTTTTATGTTACAAAATACTTAAAAATATTTTCATTTCTTTGAGAATTCTCTGTTTACATGATGAATTTAGCAGAGTTATTGCAGCTACAACAGTTGACAAACACATTAAATCAGATTCAAATACGCAAGTAGGCTATGGAGGCTTGGCGATAAAGTCTAACATGTTTAAATTTTCTCAAATAAAACATACAATAATATAAAATGACTTACTGGAACAAGACCACACCACAATCCTCTGATTTTTTCCTGACGGACGACATTTGAGAATTCTGTTACCATTCCTAGTCTGCTTCTAAAATTCAAAGAAAAAAAACCCCAAAACTCAAATTGAAAACTTTAAAATGACATTTACCAGAATATGGTCATAAGTTATCAATATAATACCCGACGATCAAACGTTTAATGCCCTTTCCCTCCCAATAAAACCAAAGTAAAAAAAAAAAAAGACAAATTACAACAATAAAACACGATCAATGAATTCTCGAGTAGGTACTATTCCAGCAATTTGGCCTATCTGTAAAACTCTGCTACTCTTCTCATACCATTTAATCACACTTTTTTAAATGTACTGGTATATAATTTAAAAAAAATATTGTTTCCTATAGGTTGGAATGAAACATGCCATGTTTTTAAAAGCAAAATGGCTGACAATTCTGGAAGAATTAACAACCTTACAACAGTGATGAGTGATACAACTACGTAAAATTGCCCTATAAATTCATAGGGAACCTACCCGATGTTGACAGATTTTTGAAGGCGGGTCTTTACAAGATCCAATGGCTGGAATAAAATGGTGGAACAGGTGCCACTGAAGGCTCCAGCCATGAATGATTTTACCAATGGTGACTGAGAGAAAGAACAAAAAAGAAACAAAATTCATGAGAAATATTATTGACATAAACTCAAGTAGAGAAAGTCTAGAATATCTAAAAGATAAGCTATGCAGAAACACAGTTGATTGACAATCAATCTATAAGTTGTAAGCAGAAATACAGTTGATTGACAACCAATCTTGATTACAACCGATGGCCAAGATCTAAATCTAAAATAACGAAGGCATCAGGGATCTAGGAATATCAACAAATAATTACATTACTGATGTTCTAAGTATTTAATTCACATAAATCAGGCTCAATAAAAATATGTTGCAAGTAGATCTAGAATATCTAGATCTAAGCTGCACGTAAATCAAGACTGTGGCAATGGGGGTACATTGACTATAGACAACTAGATCTATCTAAATTGGAATAGATAGATCTAGATCAAATCCTTAGCCTGAACAGAAAATTGAAGATTTTGAACTAGATCTAGATCTAGGGCACTTGTGTGTACTTGAGTGGTCCCTGGCTCTCCTGATGGATTGATATTGAATTTGTAGTGATGGCAATGATTGATACTCACGAGTTTTGAATCGACAAGAGCAAGCCTTGGCTTTCATTTTAATGGTTACCAGCAAGTCTTATTCACATTGGTCCTGATAAATATATATTATATATATATATACCAGTTCTAGAATCAAGATCTAGATCTATTATATATCTAGATTAGAATTTAAACACCATTGTAGCATGTAGATCCAAATCAATCCCTGGCCCAGGACCAAGTCTCCATCATGAGAGCCAGGGTCCCATCAAGTACCTGAGTGCCAAATCTAACCTAGAGCTAGATCTAGATATCTAATCTAGATTCTAGATCTAGAATCAAGGTATAGAAACAAAATATCTATATATAGAATCTAGATCTACTTGAATGAAAGATGATTGTTGGTTTCCATTTTGATCTAGATCTACAATGATGACAGATGAATCCACAAGCAAATCTACGTCGAGGATCATTCTAGATCTAGAAATTTAGACCTAATATCTCTCAATGACCATTCTACAGCACCGTATGATGACCTTGATGAGGAGATATAAGGAGATGGATTTTGATAAAAATCAAATGGTTCAGTCGAAATCCTTGCTGAACCAACGTCCGAAAACGCGTGTTGTTTCTATATCACCTTGAACTGAACGAGAGGGCATCGCGACCACACCTTGAACTGCATGAGAGGACATCGCGGCCACTGCTTGACCGTACATCATAACCACGACTGGATCTAGATCTAGACTACCGGCGAGGTCATTATAATATGAAAGTGGGAGAATCATTCAACCTCGAATTCAGGACATTATTATTATCATCACCGACTCAAAACTCAAAACTGCTAAGACTGTTTTATAGCCTAGTCGGACTGTCGGTTAAGTGAATGATGTCGTTTGAAACAAGGGGTGAGTACAAAGTGAGAATCGATTTCAATGGTTTCAGGGTAATATACGGGTCGGTTGCATTTCGCTGCTAGAATCTTCATAACATAAACATAAGGCAGGCTTTAGAATGTTACGGGTCATTAATTATTTATTAATAAGCAACATCTGTGGCCATTATCAACGCAGGCATTGATGTGATCCTATCTTATTTAAGTCTAAATGGGTAAATACTATAATATATTGTTATAGGTCTACTGTACAGAGTCAAGTAGACCCAACATCAGTCGATCAATGTTGTTGGCTGGTTACCGGAAATGTATAAATATAATATGAAATTTCATAAATCCATTAAACTCTGACGGTGACCTTTCTCTCCAAACATTAGTGTAAGTGACAAGTGAAAGAATTAGATCAAAGAAGTTAAAATAAAAAGGCTCTTTAAATTAAAGAAAGAGACGGGGGGGGGGGGGGGGGGGGGGGGGGGGGGGGGGGGGGGGGGGGGGGGGGG
>JASKDV010204485.1:0-10671 GCA_032466395.1 Aegires albopunctatus
CCAACCCATTACGTCCGAAGCGGACCGCTGCCACGATGCCAGTTAATGGTTACTGCAGTGTAGCATCCAGATCCAGAACAACAAAAAACCAATGTTCTGAATGTACACATATGGAGTGATTGGCTGTTTACTCTTTTCAATTTTTGTCCCAAATACCCTTTATTTTGATCTTATTTTGACACATTTCTGATTAAGATAAAACATTTAATTTGAATAGTAAACGGCTGAAGAAAGTATTGTATGAAATGATCATAAAGGAACGGTCAACTCAGTGGGTAAGGGGTGTGCAGGCAAAGCCAAAGGTTTGAAGTTAAAACCTCAAATGTGCAGACTTCAATTTGAAATCCATTTTTCCAGGTTTCCTTCTCCTCCTCATTATTAAGTTGCTAGGATGATATGAATACCATCTTAATGATGACAGACTATGATTGAGGGGGTTCTATTTGTGAAAGAACCCTTGGCTGTTTAAAATGCAGTCTTGGAAAACCTTAGTAACACCAAAGTAGCGGAAAGGAGTAAGTTCAAAACATTAAAAAGCAAAAAGTCATCATGAGGAACAATGTTATAAATTACATTCATTTAATTATTTAATTTCAGTGTCAAGGTGAAATTTCTCTTGGCAGGAGGAGAACGGCAGGAGGTTAATGCTACAGTAGGAGACAATCTCTTGGATGTTATTATCGATAATGATGTTGATATAGATGGTTTTGGTAAGAGGCATTCCTTTTTACTCCTCTCTAATGACTAAGTATAATATCATAATTGATAAGAATTGTCTTAAAATAAGTAAAACAATTGCAAATTGACTTCGTTATAGTTATAGCTATCAGTATCCACTAATATTCTGATTATTTCTAAATATATTTTGAGTTTTGAATGTTAAATATAGGATAGTGATACGAAATGTATTTGTACCATTCTTAATGTTTCCTATAATATGTGGTATTGCTAATCCTTTCGCTGTCACCAGGTGCTTGTGAAGGCACCCTGGCGTGCTCAACTTGCCATCTCATCTTCCAAGAGAAGGATTATGACATAATCCCTGACAAGCCCACAGATGAGGAGCTTGACATGTTAGACTTGGCTTATGGACTCTCTGACACGTATGTTGTTTAGTAGTGAACCAAGATTAATTTTCCATTTTGTTTTAATAATTTATCATGTGTGAATATAATTCTTATATTTCTTTATCATTAGCAGACCTGCCACCCTGACAACAGGGCAAAACAGAGTCAAACACCCCCCCCCCCAAAAAAAAAAAACAACAGAGTTTCATTCCAACCCATTTCCCATAACCCCCTCCCCTCCCAACAAAAAACCCTCACAAAAAACAAAAGGGAAAAGAAAAGTTATATAATAAACAATAGAACAAGAGAACAAAGATATTGTATATGCGACTCAACCAGATTAAGACTAAACAAAACACAGTCGACGCTTCGATTGAAAAGTTTTTATCAAGACAACAAACAAACAAAGAATCAATGGAATACAATACACTTATCTAATAAACAATAGATCTACAATTAGGCATAGACCTACACGTTAATCATCGCTGATTGACTTAGGTCACCATGACCGCCATTGAAGAGAACAGATTTCACATCACACATGACTTTCACTTATAAATTGGAGAGTGCAGTGTCCAAGGCTTTTAAGACATGATGAGCGCTGAAGTTCAATGATAATTCGAAAGTTGTACCGTATACCGTCTAGGCCTATTAAAGTGCGTTGTATTCAAAGCAGACTAGCCTATGATTACACATAGTAAACATGATAGCATATTAATAGACCTTAGGCCTAGTGCCATAGGCTTACTCCGATTTAATCAGTATTGACCTCCGAAATATTGACACCATCAGTTTTTCAATTACGATGCTCCAATACCAATACAATTTACCAATAAAAAGTTTTATATCATGTTTCAAATTTTGACGACTTAGAGAGTAAGATGTTTGGGGAATAATATGAAGCAAACTATTTTTGTTGATTTATTTTAAGACTGTAACATCAAAGTTTTTCTTGTTGCTTTTTTTATCTTTTTTTCTAATGATGATGAAGTTTATTAAATTAAAATCTTCTTTTCACTAGATCTCGACTCGGCTGTCAAGTTATTGTAACCAAAGCCATGGATGGCATGGAGGTCATTGTACCATCTGGTGTAGCTGATGCACGTAGTGGAGGTTTATAACATTATATTATACATGTATGTGTTTTGTAGGAACTTGAAGCATTTTATAAGCTGGCACTTTTGTATAATGTGCTGTATATCGGCAAAATAAGATGGCTGGACAAGCATTGTAGCATCTTAGGGAGTGATATACAGTCAAGTTCAGTTATATTGACATCATCGTGACAGTTGTAATGAGGATAGCAAAAGAGAATATATGAAGGGTTTGACTGCAAAATGAGATATATCCATTTTTTTTTGCCATTTTGAGAAAAAAGTTTTTCTTGCTATCTAAAAACCAATCAAGTTATCATTTACTTTTTAAGCCCATAACATATTTTTGGCATAGTCCATTCTAATACATAACTTGAGCAAAAATCATAATTCATATTTTTGATGAAAATCTTTAAAAACAAAATTTTTTTTTTTTTTCAAAATGAGACAAATCTATATAATTTTTTCCCACAATGAGACAAATCCAGTAAACTACAATGAACATTAAACTGAACAGATCAAATCACAACATAGGATTAATCAAATTTAATGAAATAGAAAATATAAGACAAGACATTTAATCAGAATCATTTTCTTCCTGCACAGTGTGAAATAATTATAATTAATGTTCATAATGAGCACAAGTCTGCGAATCACCTGCCAGAGCATCCAACAGTTTAAGGAAATCTTTTTTCTTTGCCTCTGACACTGTTGATTCACGAGGCAATTCTTTGGGATCCAGCAAATTCCACCGCTTGTTCCTCTTTAAATTTGTGTGAAAACATGGTTCACTGGAATAGGTGGATCTAAATCCAACTTTGTCAGATCCTGGCGTAATCTCTAAGACTTTTGCCTCAGAGATTTTATAATCCTTTGAAACCTTGAGAAAGGGTTTTATTGCGGATTTAAAGTGCTTGCCATAAATTTGGAGGTCGCCGTGCTGTGCCAGAATTTTTTATGATAATCTTTCAGCAGCAAAATAGTATCATGCCTTTTGATCTGCTGGTCGACAAGGCCAAACACACGATCAGCTTTAGCAGGTAAAAAAAGAATGTCCTCGAACTGGAAAATGGTGTTTAATTCTCACATTGATATTATTGCTAGTTAAAAACAACATTCCCAGCATTGTTGAATTACTATTTTGCCCAGGACAAGCATCACTAAAAAGTCTGGTTGGATCTGAGGCGATGGGGGATCAAAATCCCCTTGGTCTACTGCCAGACAGAGATCATTTTGTGGCGCCTGGTGAGATGTGATTGCATTGTCTAATGTACATCGGTAAACTTGGGTTATAGAACATGCCTGTGAAAGTACAAATCATTGCCCCGCCTCCTTGGCTACTTCGGTGCACATGATTGGCTGTTAAGTAGAAGTTACAAATGTCCATCATTTCAGAGTCAACCTGTCATTGGTGCGTGGGCACATGGGGATTTCTTACCTTCCCGATAGTAACAAAGGGGTGGGATTAAGCATGCAATTAAGCGATAACGCACGTTTGCTAGCCTTAGAAAGTGATCACTGATAAAGTATCAAGCGTTGGTTGACATTTGCAATCGTTTTGAAGTGACATGATCCATAAATAGCGGGCACTTAGGCAAAAGTACTTTTTAGTGGGCGGGCACTTAGAGTGGTGAAATTGATAGAAATAATTCTGTTTTGGCGGAAAAGCAGATACTTACGCGAAATGGGCATTCAGCAGGAGGGCACTCTGGTGAAAACTACTGTACAACTAATGGATGAGAGATCTAAAGAAAATGTAATAATTTATCTTATTTATATCAGACAATTAAAACTTCTTGTAAATTATGCACATATTAGATTACATAAGTAATGCAGGAGAGCACTCTCGCGAAAACTACTGTACAACTAATGGATGAGAGATCTAAAGAAAATTTAATAATTTATCTTATTTATATCAGACAATTAAAACTTCATGTAAATTATGCACATATTAGATTACATTAGTAATGATTAGATTGGCGCTTATTGATTCTACTAAATGTTATATTATGTTTTTAAAATATGGTTGCTTGCAATTTTGATGGACAGTTCTGATTGATATTGTATTTGCTTTTGTTGAAACAAAGCACCTAAACTAATAAAGATTGAGAGGCATACTAAAAACCAGTCTTTAAATCATTCAGTTTGCATTTATAGATTTACGATTTATTTTATCCATAATCCTTTGAGACCATAATACCTCTAATATTAGTAATAACTAATGTGGTAGAGCTTTTACAAGTCTATATACCATAGCCCTTTATTTGTAAGGGATGGGTATCCTCATTTTTCTATAAAATAAAATGTTCAAGAGCCCAGGTATGGGGTGACTCTAGGGTCAGGAGGATAGGGCTCATTTATAAACATATTGTTCAGAGCTGCCAACCAATACAAATTTTTATATTTTAATACAAATTTGAGACAAAAATACATATTTATTTTAAATTAGGTGATAAAAATACAAATTCAACATTTCCAAGTTTTTGCTGGTTTTCGCCTCAAGACAGCGTATAACGGGGCTTGTTGGTGGCTTTGAACTTGGACATTGCATGTTTAGTAAAGGATGTGTATTAGTATGCCAGTATTTTTTTAGAATATTATATTAACATTTCAACTTGGAATTTATTTCATTCAGGGTAATCTAGATCTACTTTTTTAAATTGGATTTACTGGTATATATTTTAACTGCACCATGCATGTGAGTCAATATTTGAGATTTGATGCTATAAAATTATTAAGTACATGTATGTTGGTGTGCGATTATCGGTCGATGGAATCAAATACAAATGAAAATACAAATTAGATACTCTGTGGATACAAATTCTGCAAATCTTAGGTTGGGAGCTCTGTGAATTCTATCTTGTTTGCATTTTAATGAAAATGATGTACCTTTTATGGACAATAAAGTATATATTGATTTGAATTGAATTACACTTACTGTTCATATTAACCATATTTTATCAGAGTAACATTACTCACTCTGTAAAGAAGACTTTAGCATCCAGATTTCTTATGTGAAAAACTGTTGGTTTTCCCTCCATGAACATTCATAGATTTATACATTATGTACATGTTTTGACATTGTTTTTTGTGTTATGTATTATCATATTTGAAGGTGTTAAACATGTTGTCCTTAAATTTGAGCACATATATATATATAATAGCTCTTTGCTTTTACTTTTAGGATGCTGCATATGAATGACAATTCATGATCTGGTAAGAATTTTAATTATGTTGGTTGATAATATGTCTTGGTGTGCTGACAAATATGTGAGGATCATGTGATATGATATTACTGTGTTATGGTTGTTCAGGATTATAAATAAAATTGTTTTGTAAAAAAAAGATAATACATGTAGTAGACATGTTGTGGTCTGTGATTCTGGGGAATGATATTTAATGCATTTGTTTTTTGTATTATTACAGGTTAATATCATTAGAACTTAATCACAAATAGTGATGAAGGGAAATTTAAACAATAGCATGATTAAAAAAGTAAGGTAGATGGAGCTAATCATTAGATATTCTCCAATTTCAATCTTGTGGGGAAAATAGTCCTCAATATAATACATATACCGGTATGTACAGTAAGACCTTCGCAATCAGGGACTCGGGTAAATGTGAAAATCAGCGGAATGGGACAAAATCCAAGGGAACAGATTTATTTCTTTATATTTTTTTACCTCTTTCAACAATGTTACCATCCATTAAAACTTCCTGATTAGAGAGCTGTAATAGTTTTCCCATAGTCTCAGCACGTCCATGGATGAAAAAAACAATCTTGTTGCACACTTGACAGACAAGGAAACCTCTTCAGAAATAATTCTTGAAAGAGCATCCTAATTTCCATATATGCCAAACATAAACTAAGGTTTCAGGCTTCTTTTCACTTAATCAAGATTTGCAGCTCTATTATAAGATGTGAATACAATTTTTGGAAAAAGACATGTCATATAGTATAGAAGCTAATCTTAACAACCTAGTACTCATTAATATACTGGAGCGGAGTGAAGCAATTGGATTAGATTTTCTAGCTCTCAAAGAAACTACCCAATGACCTTGGAAAGATTTGAACTTGTACCTATTAATCAGTAGCTCAATGCTTTGACCATTGCGCCTCCTTTTCAGTAACAAAAATACATACATTGCAATAGCCTACTCGCACTCAAACAAAGGGCATTCATTGAGCTACATAGAAAAGTAAGAACAGTAAATTACAAATTAAGTCCATTCAGTGAAACTTGCTTTTAATACTTACAAAAAAAAATACTAACATCACTGGGACCGCCGATGAATGGTGATACATATGTATAAGCGGGATCTAGATATCTTCTTCTTCTCCTTCAAATAAACTGACAAACTCAAAACTGTCAAAGAGTATTACTGTCAATACACCAAAAAAAAAAAAAAGCAACTAATTAGGCCTATATGAAGATTTAAGTATTTCTTATTGTAGCTTATGTTTAAGATTATCAGCATTTCACTACTTCTAATATTAGGATTCAATTGATTTATATATCAGATCATTAATAGATACATTTTGTACATGTAATAGGAAGAAAGGGAAGGGTCACTACCAATACCAAAGCAAGGCACCAACGTAATGTCAATCTGTGAATCTATTCTTGCCTTAATAGTAATAGGGGTCGTTTTATGGTTGGAGAGCATGCAATTTCAATGACTTACATTTGTCTAGGAGACCGGCATCACTGTAGTGTTAGCAAAGCATACATTTCAATCTGTGACTTTCACAAACAATTTATTGGCAGGAATTTATGGTATTTGTAATTGTATATTTACTTATCATTGCTTCACAGACAATTAAGATGGCAATATAGGAGGATTTTAGGGGTATTCAGCAAATTTACATCAATATATGGTTTTTTTTTACTAATAATAGAAGCCTACAGTGAATCTCGCTTTATTCAAATTCCATGGGATGGGATATGGTTATGGCTTTGAATTATCTTTGTTCAAATTACGATTTCAATCAAAGGGATAACTGATTATAAGTTATTCGGCTAACGTCACCAAGATGCTAGTCCTTGATCAATATTGCTTGGCCTAGGTCATCTGGCTTGTAGAATTTTGACCCTCATTCACATCCATACACACACTACAATTATTTAGAAACTAAATATGGTGGAAAGCGGACAGAAAATTTTAAGTTTTCAAAATGACTGGTTCTCTCTCCTTCATTGCCTGGTCCTGCGGAAAATTGCATTTGAAAAACCTAAAAATTGCAAAGCATAAGTGTTGAAATTGCGCCCAGAAATAGCAAAAATTGGACATTTTCTTGCTTAGATGGTGCTAATATTAGTAATATCACAAAAAACAACAAAAATTGCAAAAGAATCACTAGTAATGGTAGAAATTGCATCAAGTGGCAAAATTTTCAAAAAGGTCGCAATTTTCTGCGGGGCCAGCCTTGCCTCTGTTACGTATAATGATAATTCAAATTGATAATCGATTGATTCACTTAATTTGAAGTCAAATCAACAATTTATGGTACCATCCTGTACATGTGTAATAACTTGACGGTGTGAAGTAGAGTGGGACGCTAACACCCATTTTCCCAAGAAGTAAAATCTCTGTAGCAATGAATGGAAACATCAGAAGAGGTAATAATATTGAAGTTGCCTTATCCTCCTCAGAGCTGTTTCAAACCTAGATAATGGGGAGAAATAATCATGTTTTTTGGATTGGTCAAATCGTATTTAGTATGAATTTATCCTACTGGTTGGCAGCTGTGAGAAAACTAGCAGGATTAGAGAGGCAAGGATGTTGAGTCATGACCAATGACATCATAATCAAAATCATCATAGACTTGTGTTGCTCTTGCTGTAGTGTAGGCCTAATGGGCATTTACATAGCTCGCTACACATGAGGATCAGATCCTTGGCCTGATGAATGGATATGGAGTAGAGGGTGGGGATGAGATTAGAGAGAAACTATAGCAGAATTAAAGATGGGTTTATGGGCCGTATCTCTGTTCAATGCAGACGCATATTTAACATCAATAATAAATAATAGCCCAGCAGGCCAAATTACACAGAGGGAAGCAAATAGCAGAGCAGCTGATTACCAACGCTTCCTTGCTAGCATACTGACAAGATCTTTCACTGCCTCTATCAGGTAGGCCTACTCTTTTTACGAGTGCGGCAAAGTACATTTGTGTAAAGAGACTTTCCTAGGGACCTAACGTCAGACAAAGGACCAGCAAGAATTGAACTCAAAGTCTTTCAATTGAAAGCCAACCTTGCAAACCACTTGACCATGAAGCTACTAGAGGCAAGGATGTTGTGTCAAGACTATTGACATGATCATCATAGATCAGTGTTACTCTATCTTTATGTAATGTAGTTTGAAGACATGCACATGCTTGCTGCTATGTTGCCTCCGCCTTGGTGTCATGAGTATCTTTTTAGATGGAACAAAGACATACTATTATTGCTAGGATAAAGACATCCTCAAGCTAGGCACGGTAGAGCAAAGGGTGCAACAATTACCGAAGGATAACTCAGGTCAAGGGTACTTAGTAGAGTGCTTACTTCTACTATGCTGTGGACTCTTCCAGGGAGAATTGCAACCGGCCGAGGAGCAACTCAGGTGAATTACAGAGTAAAAGTAACAGTGTATTCTAATTAGTAATAATAGCTACAGCACTAAATAATATGTACTTGGTGAAAAGAGATGATATCTATTAAATCTAAACCATAATAATAATAATGCAAAAAGGTGCAAGTCAGAGGTAATGATAATACCAAAGAACGTTTCATTCATTTATTCAAGTATCAATCAACCATACTACAAACAATATCCTACCAAGACGTTACATTATATTTAATATACATCACTTACATAATATTAATAATACAAATTCCAATCATGGCATTACATAATATACATTACTCACATAATATTATATTATAAGTAAGAATTCCAACCAAGACATTACATAATACTATACATCATTTACATAATATTCCAACCTCTCACTAACACAACACATTGCAGAACAGTTGTCTGACCTTGGCAATCACTGAATCATCACATTTTTTCTCCTTCCAGAATCACTCAGACATGGCTGCTTCTATCAGTATCACTACTATCCAGCATCAAACATTGAACTCTCTTCCTTTGTGACATATAAATAAATACTCAACTGGAATCACAAACATACCAAAATGGCCTAATCATATACATTCAAGCAGTGACGTCACCTAGAGATCATCAAGCATGTATGATAGTGTACCAAATAGAGCCAATAGAAATAAACCTAACAGGGTCATGACACTGCTATATAAAAATAGTAAAGCAATTTGTAGTTGTAATGGTTGACAATATATATTATTGAATGCGCCTTAATTTAGCAAAGAAAGTAGGACCAAAATTATTTGCAAGTGAAGGCAAGGCAAGTTGCCCAAACCGACACTTGTTATAAAATTTGAAATGGTCCTTGAAAGCATGGGACATTGGCATCAAGTCCTCTACAACAATTCTGATCTGAAATGAATTCATAAAAAAAAAAAGATAAAATTATACATAAATGTAAGCAAAATTCATTTTGAGAAACTACATGGTATATAAATGCCACATAATAGATGTGTGGAGGAAGATAATCTTGCATACATACGAGGTGCATTCAATAAATGTCCACTTCTAATTACATGAAAATTACTCACTTAATGGACTATTCTTCATTGCAACCTTCAAAGTATTTTTGTGTGTGAGTTGACACACCGATTCCAACACTCTTGAAGAGAATGGAAAGCATCATGCAGCTCTCCAAAGGTCACCATGTCAAGCACTCTCTGTGATTGTCTCAGAGCTTACAAAAAGCTTTCAAATGAGTTGCATGAGGTGTATTCAATAAATTTCCAGACTAGTCCAGACTTGCCAACCCCCAAAATTGACTTTGCTTATTTTTCAGGCTGGGGAATTAGGATTTTGCTTATTTTGAAAATGAAATGCTTATTTTGCGACATCACGTAATTTCTAAGAGCCTGTACTGTAGCCTATTGAATATAATTGTATCGACAATAGATCCAATCACGGACATAAATCAAATAAGTCCAGTTAAGAACAACTCTCCAATCAAAACTTTCACAGCCTCACAAAGAAGGAAAACAGCACCGAATACATAGATCTAGTTATGAAGTAATGTAGATCTAGATCTAGATCTATGTTAATTTTACAAATTTGATTAATGTATAATTTGATTAAGACACACTAAGTCACTAAGCAGAAAATATAAAAAAAATGTCATAAGAAGTGTGATCGGTTTGATGTTTTAACCAATTATTAATTATGGTCACACGAGGGTCGGGTGCTGAGTTTACCGTAGTGTCAGAAAATCATCTGTGGATAATCACATATGAAAACTGACAAGCATGCCGAGCGCTTAGAAAGTTAGAGGCTAAATTTCAATCTAACCCTGAACAACCAGGCCCATCAGCCAAGAAACAGTGCACCCTGGAAGTCTTGCAAGGAACAACTTCCCACCCTAT
>JASKDV010204496.1:0-10671 GCA_032466395.1 Aegires albopunctatus
ATAATAATAATAATAATAATAATAATAATAATAATAATAATAATAATAATAATAATAATAATATTAATATTAATAATGATCATCACAACAACACAATTGAGAAATGCTTGAGTGAATTGGCCTTTCAAGTGATAAGTTGTGTCAAGCCTGTGATTTAGAGAGTACAATTGAACATAGATCATATATCCATCTTCATCTTTCATAGCTAAATACAACTTAGCACTTAAGGGAATGTGTCTAAATATATTATTCTTTAGGAGAGCTTTATTTTTGGATTATACACAATGTCTGCCTCTTATTGTAGTTTAGGGTGGCTGCAACAAAGTTAAAAAAAATAGAAATTCATAGATTCACATAGAAGTTTTAAAGATATATACCTTCCCTCAACAATCTCAAAGTCACTCCCACAAATAGGAAAGCATCCCCAGGAGACAACATGGTCAGTGTTGACAACAGAGCCTCTCAATAAGAAAAGTTCGAATACTAGCACCATGCCTGGTCTTAGTGATTCTCTTGGTGGTAGGACAGTAAACATGCTTTGATTTATCTGTAGAATGAAATTAGCAATAATCCATCTTCAAATCATTGCCATAATTTCAGCAGTAACTTGTCTATTGAGTTTAGCTTGTTTTATAGGCTATAAAAGTAAAAGACAAACAAATATATGGCCTTGACTTCTTCTTCTTCTTCTGAATTCAAATAAACTGACAAAACTCAACGAGGTTGAGTATTACTGTCAATAAGCAGCAAAAAAACCCAAACAAACAAACAACAAAACACCTTATATATTTGAGGTATTGAAGTATAATAGATGTAAGTATTATGTTAGCTATCTAATCGTTTCATCAGACTTGTTTAACGTACAATACGTCCAAAATATTTCATCCTTCCTTTTTTGGGTGACATAGCAAGTTCGCTCCTTAGTTTCAGGCATTCCATAACTCTGGTTGTGCTAACCATGTCTCCCAAGCTATTCTTCCTAGTCAGCATAAGATGTTCATCTCAAACACATATAAATATTTGATTACCCTTCAATTAAAATTCAATGTCTTGCAACAATAATATGATAGAGCTTAAATAACAAATCATTTCATAAGTCTCACACTGGTGGAGAGAGCAATTTTGTGGGATCGCAGCATATGGCTCATTTCAAGAAATCTTGCTATTGCTATTTCAATGCACTGTTTGATGAAAAAGATGCATTTACTATTTTGGGAAATGATTTGTCCAAGGTACTTAAAACTAGTTACTTGCTTCAGTCTTTCTCCATTTGACATAGATAGATTCCTCTTCGGATAGAAGGACTGCATCTTCTACATAACAAAGGTTGATGATGTTGTGACCACTGATATTAACGCCATTGAAATTGGTGATCACTTTGAATATGTCCTCTGTCAAAGGTTGAAAAGACTAGGCAATACCACACATCCTTGGCTTACACCCCTATTAATTTCTGTTTGATCCAATGTTCCATTTTCATAGTGATTACATGCCATTTGCAGCCAATTCAGGTTGGTAAATACCTTCAGATCATTTCCATCTATCCCAATATGTTCCAATCATTTTAAGAGTGGTCCAGACAATACACATTATCAATTTTGCAGATACCACATATTTGTTTGCAGTCATGCAGAATTGAATGGACAGAGCTCATGTCGTTTTATTAAACTTTCAACCATGTCATCCTTCTAAAAATAGCAAACTTAAGGAAGAAATGCTGTAAAAACAATTAAGGGAATAATAAGAAAACTGATGTAACCATAAAGAGAAGTTGTCTTAGCAATATTACAACGCATAATTATGATTAAATAAGTTTGCTATGTACTGATTTTAGCCTATTTAATTATCTTATAAAACAGAATGGAAAAGATGAAAATAGAACAATTATTACGATAAAATACCTTCATTTCTACATTGTGGAAATTCCCTTCATGAAACAAAGGCAATGTGGCACTTCCCCATTGTTGGCCTTTCAACTTTGACCAGCGCATGGCATGACCTCCAATTCTGTTGTACAAGGACACAGAAAGAATATATCGACCTGGTGGACATTTGTCTTTGACACCCCTCAGGCATTTCAATTTGATCTGAATGACGAAATATGACAGAAGTTTGTTAAAATTAAAGTATATTCAAGAAATGAATGTGAATTCATACTCCTTGTATGTTAAGAACGAATTGAATGAATTATTACGATGATATTAGGATAGAATAAGTAGTTCAGAAATCAAAGACTTCAATTAATTTCTCTCAAATTTTAAGTGTGATTTTAACTTTTAAGTATGAATTCAAGAATTACTTTTCATAATCAGGGTCATCTCATTGTCAACTCTGCATGAGTATATGCACAGATTTTCATCAATAACAGTTCTTATCTAATCTACGACATTTCTCTAAGATGTGATTAAAAGCTAATATTAAAAATGTATTTGATCAATAATTAAAGTCTGACATGCTACATTTTAAATCTAAGGAGCAGTCTAATCTAAGACTAATCATCAAGACAGAAATTTCACCTGAATTGGTTGAGGTGTGCGATTCCAATCAACTTTCCATCTCCGACCATTGCTTCCTGCATATTGACCCTCTGAATGCATCAGATCACCATAGAATGTCTAAGATGATCAAGATACAATAAAAATAGGATTATTTGTTATGCAATTTCATTTTAGCATTTTAACTATCCTGTTTTATGTGATTGATTATTCCACAATTTTGTTAGTGAAATACATGACTCTGACAGATCTGCATGTACATTTATAACATTATTTTTGCATCTCTAACACTATAACTTGCAACAAGATAGTTACTTGTGATATGAAAGCTAGATTTTCCAGTGAGATTTGCTGAGCATTGACCTCTGCACTTAGAACATGAGTTGTCAATGTAAATTTCAATGGCAAAATACCAAATGAGGCAAGGTATTAAATTTCAAGTAAGAAATACTTTTATTGTTGATTCTTTTATTGGAAAATGGTGTATAGACCAAGGTGATACTTACTTTCTATTAAATTTTCAGAAATATCAGTAGAAAAAAAAAGCTTTGGAGGCTTGACAAAAAATTTCTATGGTGGAACTAATCTAATCCGGAAAAGTCAGTATATCGTAATATTGTCATGATTAGCCGGGCCCGGGGTTCATGCAATCAAGGTAAGACAGGTGATTAAGAATGCTTATAAGAGTGCTTATTGTACACTGGACAAGGTTCAATTGAACAATGTGGACAGAAATTTTACAATGTGAAAGCGGTGTCTGATAAGAGCGGCTTATACTTTTTCTAAAACCGCACCTATGATTTGTTATGAAACTGTCTTGCACCGATGTGAGTGTAATCAACAAGGACATTTTCAAGTTCTTACCTTGACTTCCCCTTTGCGTCTTTCTAAAACACTGATTAACTGGGATTCAGCACGAATAAATCCCCGATGAAGCCTGTCCATCAAAAGTTTTTCTCGTTGTCTCAGCAATTCCTATCAAGATAAATAAGAAATTAAATATATCATATGAAAAAGGGAGAGAGAGGGAGAGAGAAATAGAGGGAGAGAGAGGGAGAGAGAGAGAGAGAGAGAGAGAGAGAGAGAGAGAGAGAGAGAGAGAGAGACAGAGACAGAGACAGAGACAGAGAGACAGAGAGACAGACAGACAGACAGACAGACAGAGAAAGACGGAGAAACAGAGAGAGAGAGAGAGGGGTGGGATGAGAAATAAATAACTTGCCTCTCTCCGATCCAGAAATTCTCTTTTTTCCTTGACAAATTCAGCCATTCTTTTCTTGGCTTCTTCTTCTCGATGAAGGATGGCTTCCTCAAGCTTACGCTTTCTTTTGGCTTCTTGTTCTAGATACATCACATGCTCATCTCTCAGCCTTTTCTCCTCTTCTTGTACATCCTCAAGAGAAATACTCCCCAGCATAAGAACTTCATCTTTGATGCCCTCCTCAAAATCCAAAACATAGGACTTCAGCTCTTCTTCTTCAATCTGAAGTCTAAGGTCTGAAGCATAGTAAAGGCATCAATTAATTAAAAAACAAACCATAAAATAAATGAACAAATACTAGGCGTCAATAAAATTGAATCCTCAGTCCCGTTCCGCCTCTCTTTCGGCCTCAGCAACATCGCTCTGCCCTCTTTTTCTTTCTTTTTTTCATCCCCTCCCATAATTCAAAGTTTTCTCATTATGTTTCTTATTAAGAGGTTCTTCTGTATCTTCCTCCCTGCATTCAGGTGTGAAATGAGTACTCGATCTAGGCAGCAAAAGCTCTTGTCCGTGTCCTAGGAGAAAGTCAGTTGCTGATAATCAACTGCTCTGCTCTAAATGAAGTTGAAAAAGTACCTATTTGAAATGATCCACAAGGGGGAAGGATAATCCATCTTAGTCTCTGAGCCTGCAAATTAATTGGGTTATAAAAGAAAGGAAATTATTAGAAAGATTTCAAATTTTATACCATCAATTTTCTGGTAGACGTCAGCTTTGTCCTGACTTGGGAAAAACTGACTTGCTTCTTGCTTGATAACCTCAATATCAGAGTTTTCTGTTTGAAGAGTGTCTATGAGATTTAAGAAATCTGGCATATCCTCGTGACCTGGGGGTGGCTCTGTTGAAATTAAAGTAGATAAGTTTGATTAAACAAACAAACAAATCTAAATCCTAAATAAATAGTAATGTAACTGAGTATTCACGTATAAAGTATTATACCAAACAAAGTCATACCTTCCTCTTAAACACATATTTTAAGATCATAACTTAAATGATAAGAAAAAATTGATTACAAATGAGAGCAAAAATAATATATTTTCTATTTTAATATCAACACACACACATACACACACACTTCGGTCCTGAGGTGAAGTTTAGGAACGGTGAGTCCGGTCCCATAGGTGTTAACTATAGATCTAGATCTAGTCATACATCATGTCAGCTCGCAGTGACTTTACATGCCATGGGGTGGGTTGGGGGTTCATAATATTCAGACATACAGGTAAACACATCGAGGAAAAGAATAAAAAAGCTATTATTTACCCTTTTGTTGAATTTGAATGCTCTATTTGCGAATTTGATCAGGAAAGGTATAATGGGATGCACCTTTGTGTAAAAACAGGGGGCGGAGCCACCAAGAGGAAGCTAAATCTAAGAAAAATAGCTTGGCTGAAATTCATGCAAAATAGTTTGCCTAATGAAGTGCAATATAACTTGGCTTCTATTAAAATTATAGTTCTGTTTTTCTTTTCAAGTATTAGATATTATCTCATAGTAGGTGTATGCAAAATCCAATGCAAATTGGTGAAATAGAAGCAACAGTTTCTTAGTGTTTACTTATCCATCCTCAAAACCAATGAAAACGGTTTTCCAACTTTGATTGTCATTATCTCAGAAATTGGTTTTCTGTCCTATCTTTTTTTTTATGCGTCACACCTTTGTAGTGAAAAGTCCAATCTGCATAAAATTGGTACCAATAAATGACTTGATCTTTCTTATGACATAAATAACTCTGAACCCCTATCAAAGATTTAAGTTCCAATTCGAAGAAACAGGTCACATTTTCAATTCAACAAATGACATTCATTATTTATAATATATAATTTTTATATATACTTAGTTTTGCAGGTTCAGTTTCATCTTCAGTTTGATTCTTTTCACCAGATGTTGAGGGAGACTCATCAGCTCCATCATGAACTTCATTTCCATTTGAGGATGCCACAATTTCCCCCTGTTGAGAGATTAAAGAAATTAAACAATATTTGATAAGAGAGATTGAATAATGATAAATACAATTTTGACATACAGAAAATGAAAAGAGAAATACATGTACGAATTCAAAGCAAACATGGTAAACACATTTAAATTGAGCTGGTCAGAGAGAATGGAACCTGCTGTTTTTGCAATTAAATCAAGAAATTTTAAGCTTTTGTCATGCACCTCCATTTGAATGGTAAAAGGGGTGAACTGTGAAATGTCAGTGCTAGAGAGCAGTTCTCAGTGAAAAGCTGTGCAGTTATCGATCAAGTGCACATGGACAAATTGGATCCAAGTAGTTTGTATTATTAAAAATTGGGAAACCAAAGCAGCCAATGTTCACAATAACATAAGAGTTCATAAAAGATCCTGAGATCATTAAAATTGTGGTAAAATTGGGTCGCAAAAGGTATCACGTGGTTTCAAAGTATAGGGAACACCATCATTTGTCAAATGTGACCATGCAGTGGCTGCAGCAAAGTACGGTGAGTGAATAACTAGCTGCCTTGCAAGGTTTGGTCTTCCTTCCTCAGATTTAAATCCTCTAATGTATTGGTTTTGGTACATCAGAATCTATAGAAGAGGTGGTATGCTTTTAGGTCCCAATTATTGCAGGGACTGAATCAACTGGGACATTAAAATTTGTGAAAAGGTTATAAGGAATCAATTTGGAGCACATTGTCTGATGTTCTTTGTTGTCAAAACTTTTTCATAATGGTTAAATTTTACTTTATGTAATTGACTAAATATTCAGAAGTTAACAATTAAATATTTGTCAATCTTGAAATAAATATGTTAGAAAAATTTTAATTTATTAAAAAAAATATATATATATTTAGATGTAAACTCATTATTCCCCAAGGGATTTTTTATGGTTTAACCAAAGCATTTTTTGACTATTCTATATCTTCTACCAATTATATCTCTTTCAAAGATCAAATAATTGTTCCACATATATCTTCTCCTTGTTACCACATATTTTGCACAACTCATTCATACTCTATAAATCAGTAAAACACCAAGCCTTGCAAATAAATGGTCAAAATTCTGCCAATCAGGTGGCCTAGGAATAGCAATATTGATTGAAGACTAGCGACTTGGATTGAAATCGCAATTTGGACTCAGCTATAAGTATATCCCAGCTAATTTAAATTATGGGATAAATTGATGTATTTTCTAAGCAACTATAATAGAAATACTGGGTTCCATTCTTCCTAAGTTACCTTGTACAATAAAATATAAACTAACATAATTGTCAAAAATAGATACTGCATTATGTTTTGTTGTTCCCAGTTGTTGATCTGATGTTTTCAATACTTTATGACTCAAAATTTTACTGCATAGGGGGCACTTTAGGTTTAAACTATACCCTGAAAATCAAGGCGAATTGAGATTACCGGTATATAAATGCAAAAAGGCAATAGTAATAGCAATTCAGCCATAAAACGTTTCCCCTAATAATATGAAAATGTATATTATCTTAACCAAAGATGTGTCTCTGAATTATATCTTGAGTCAGTGTGTTATTTGACAAACATCAGATTGTTTTATAGGCATATAATCAATTTGATTAGTGTTTTCTTTTATTATGGTACATTTTCAAACAACAGTCCTATTTTCATAATACGACAATCAAAAGCACGTCTGGGTCTTTGCCTACTTCCGTCCGCCAAAATGCTTAGCCGAGACTTCCGTCTGATTTAAATCGACGTTCTCATTCAAACCTCAGTATCATCAAGTGATTGTTGTGACTGTCTGTCGATTTCTTAGTTTTGCACCAACATGGTAAGTTGCAAAAATCTAGAATCTGGGGTACATATTGTATTGATTTTTTGTTTGTAGATCTAGATCTAGAACTCTATAGAACACTATATATCTAAATCTATCTCCATAGATAGATATAGATCTAGATTTATTAATTTTATCCTCACAGAAAGTTACATATTTGCCGTTCAAGCAAGGTCTAGATCTAGATAATAGCCTATTTCGGTCCTCCAAAATGCTTAGCCGAGACTTCCGTTCGATTCAAAGAAGTGCTACATGTATTAACAGAATTTCTTTGGTTCGATTTAAATCGAAATTCTCATTCAAATTCTTCATTGAAATGGGTACCATGCTTGTAATATAATATTACTATGGTGTGACCAGCGCTTTTGTAGTGGACATGGGTAAAATTCAATACAACAACAACAACAGCGCTTTTGTAGAATGCGGAAACGGAGCGGAGTGGAGGCTGTGGATTAGCGCTCAAATCCAAAGAGCCTCCGTTCCGCTCATCACAAAAGCGTCAAACACTTTAAGTTACATGTACGTGTAGGCCTACATGTTAGGCTATTTAATTTTTAGCTGTTGTCCACAGCCTCCGCTACGTTCCGGACAAATAATAGTAACTTAAAGTGTTCGTCGCTTTTGCGGTGCATGGAGCGGAGCAGAGACTGTGGATTTGAGCCCTTAGAGCGCTAATGATTTCATTAAAAAATAAATAAATAAAAAATGTCTAATCTGTAGTAAAGATTACGTTGTTAAAGCAATTCATTATAATTATAATGTAGGCTAGATGTAATATTGTTATAGCAATAAAGGTCTAAGTAGGCCTATATTATTCTAGATGTGGCGAGAGTAGGTTCAATCAACGAAACGTTTGGTTAGAGTACGGTAACCTAATTATAGGGTGTTTCTATTGATACATAGGCCTAACAATTATAATGTATAAGTATATGTGTTTGATGATCATCCATAAAAAATTATCGCATTATCGCGTTTGTGCACCATGAGACTGCCTTCACATTACCGACTGACGTAATCCTTTCTGCTCCTTGAGGAACATAGGGCATCAATTGATTGTGGATCTCCATCTGGTTCTGTTTTGGGCATTTTTCTTGAAGTCACCCTCAGTAATTTTGGCTCTGCTATTGTCTCTAGATCCAGGGTTCTTCGCTTTGATGACATTGTTGTAGGGCATCCTCTTTTTCTTACATTTACGTTGTGGGTTCTACTCGAGAGCTTATAATTTTGTTATGTTATTTTGCTTTTCATCAGGGTGTGGTCTATCCATTTTAATTATCTTCTTAATATAAATCATGTGATTAGTTGGTTATTGGCCTTTTCCCAAAGTTCTTCGTTTGCTAATGTTAAATTATCAGTTCAATGAACTTTATGGATCTTCTTAAGACAGGAATTTTGAAGAAGACCTGTTATACCGATACCCTAGGTCGTAGCATAGAAAAATATTAATACATTGTATTGTGTTTTTTAAAATCTTATTTATAAATAATTTTGTTGTTGTTGCGGGGTGGGGGTCGGGGAATTAGACGGAGGGCAAGAGCAAAGGGGAATTAGAAAATAAGAAGGGAAAAATATAGAGAAAATATGAAGACTAATGACTATTATAGGTCTCATACTAAAGACCTGAAATAATAAATAAAATAAAGGAAAAGAAAAAATATCAACCCCACAAGCAAATTCAAAAAAAAAAAAAAAAGAAAAAAAAAAAAAAAATAAAAAAGAAAGCAAAAAAGCGAAACCTAAACCCATTAAATAACATTATTACGTCAAAAAAAAAAAAAAAAAAAAAAAAAAGGCAAAAGAAAATATTATGACAAAACCCCGAAACACACCCCTTCTAAAATGACAACAAAAAACAACAAATTAAAAAAATAACAACCAAAAAAACAAAAACAAACAAACAACAGAAACGACGACAACAACAACTAAAACAAAAACCCAGCAAAAAACAAACAAACAAACAACAACAACAACAACAACAAACAACAAAACAAACCTTAGATCTAGATCTAGAGCTAGATCTACAACACTTTTTCATAACCTTTCTGCCCGATCAAAAACTTATGCCCGGTACATTCTATTTTTTCATAATATTTTTGATTAAATTTTGGACTAGATCTAGATTCTTTCCCTCGATTGTCAGAAAGTAGCCTTCGGCCTATGATTGAGAAAAGCAATAATCATAGGAAAAAAACAAAGATTCAAATAGATCTAAATATTTTTACATCAAGATCTATATCCTAGATCTAGAAACTATTTCTCTTTGGTCAATGCGGACATAAGATTTAAAAAATTCACCATTTTTGCGGTATTGAAGAAATTTCTTTTTCGGTAAAAGTAAATTGTGACTGGAAATGTAAACTTACCAGCAAGAAACTAACTAGATTCTAGATCTACCTAGATTAGTAACTAGAATCTAGATCTAGATCTAGATCTAGATATAGAAATCTTGACTTAGCCAAAGGTATTTACTTTATTTAGAGATATTTATATTATCTTTGACTTAGCCTACTGCCTCGTTCATGACTTGACAGTACTATTTGCATGAGTCTATTCTTTAGTTTTACAGGAAATCTAGATTTATTACTGATGGGTTAGATCTAGATTCTAGATCTAGATCTAGATCTAGATCTAGTAGTTAGTGATTAAAATGGGCCACCCTTAATTTTCCTTGTAGATCTATCTAGATCTAGATCTAGATCTAGATTCTAGATTAGAATTAGATCTAGATCTAGATCTAGATATATAATTCTAATTCTAGATATTCTGACATTTAGCAGAGACCCTAGATCTAGATCTAGATTCTAGATCTAGATTCTATATTAACGATATTAATCAATGTAGCTATCTAATCTGGATCTACCCAGAGTCACCACACAACGGCACCCCCAGTGACACAAAGTCTGTTTTTCAGCTTACTTATTAAATGTTCATTGAGCTCAATTTATGTGAATGTTTTACTGGTAAAATTATAGAAAAGGACCCGCCCATAAACTACTGTTTTTTTTTGGTGCTACCCACGTATTTGTGTGCCCTGAGAACGAATATGGCACTAAAAACGCCGCAAATACATGGGTTTCGTGCTATGACAACTCTAATGCATGATTTTCATGCTATGACAACACTGGTTTCCGCCATTTTGACTGTCAGATA
>JASKDV010204507.1:0-10670 GCA_032466395.1 Aegires albopunctatus
ATTTAATGATTGTATATGTACGATTGATTTCATAACATGTATGCCATTGTAAACCAAATTTCCACATGTGGATAATAAAGGATTTTTTTAATGCTAAGCGGATGTGAGCAATAGAAATAGTAAGAAAGTAAATTACTTTTATAATATCTCATAACTATGACATGAGCAATCTAAAGTGTGACCTGACCCGCAATGACGTGCGTATCTCGTCTTACTACTCCTTACTACAACATCCTTGATCAAACCAGCAACAACCATCAACTTACTGGAAAGTCTCTGTTTTTACAAATTGTTTATACATGTATGTACAAACACCCAATGAGAGAAGGGCACTATTTTAAAGTATGGTCTGCTTGTTTTTAAAAGCTGGGGGTTCAATTTCTGTGCTGAGTCCAATGTTGTGTCTTTGGGAAAGTCTGTACTGTAAACAGATTTATCCTCACTGCAATCGGTGGCAAAAGTGTACTCAATGTGCGCAGCAAAAGATCAAGTCAATATGATAACAGTAAAGCACTGTCTGATAACAAAGTGATAATTGCCTGTTAGTATAAAATTTCTCATTCACATCAGGAACATGCAAACTCAGTTATGGCGTGGCAATATCAATGCCTACTGACATTGACTTTCCTTGTGAGCATCGCTCTGGCAACCCAACGGGTCAGAAAAGGGTCAAGTTCGAGATCCACCATCTTAAATATGAGCTCCTCGTAGTCTACTCTATTATAAGTATCCTCCAGGTCTATCGCAGCTATGAATGTTTCTTCCCTATTCTAAAAATCCTTCGTAGATCTCATATGCCATGACTGCTGCATTGTTGATGTTGGTGGTGTCCCTTCCAGGACGATAACTGTCCAATCCCTCTGGCAGCAGTTTCCTGTTCTCGAGGTCTCTGGATATTCTCCTTGCTATCACTTTTTCCAGCACCTTGCCATACACGTTTTGCACGGTAATTATTTTGTATTTGTTTAAGGCACTGTGATCCTTTCCTGGTATCGGGGCTAGAAAGCTGTGCAGCCATTCCTCATGAACCACCCATTTGGACACTTTCATTCATCTCTGCTGTCATCTCTTCCAGTTCCTGCTCAGAGAGACCCTGGAGATGACTGTATTGCACCCCATCTGGTCCACCAGCACCTTCCGTTGAGTACATGATCACACTTCTGACTTCATCCAGACAGATGGTCTGCAAACTCATACGCAGGGCAGGCCTCATCAACCACTGCCTTAGCCTGATTCCTGAGCTTAACGTTTCCTTTGTCTGATTGCTCCAAGAATCTCCTCAGAAACGTATGACCTCTATATTCATCCTCGATTAGTACTCGTCCATTCTCGTCTCTAATGTTTTTCGTGACAGTCTTCCGTCCTTTCACATTCTTTTGTCGATGAAGCGGCCAAAACCTGCCTAATGCCTTGTCACTGGACAGTGTTTACAAATTACTCCCACTTTTCCATCTTTGCAGTCGCCGCACTCTCCTTCATTTTTTTTTTGGTCTTGCTTGGACCTTGGCATTCCTCAATAGATTCCTTTCGCTTTTCTCACTACCTACCATGGCGTTTCCTTGTCTAGTGCCATACTTTCCATTCCATTCCATTCAGTTAAGATGCGTCAGGCACGAATGTCCATTATTGCAAATGTTACAGGTCAGCACACTTATATATTAAATTTTTTAAAAATTTATGATGAGAGTTGTCAATGATATGTTTGGGGAAAATGTTCCATTCTGAGATTGTGCGAGGGAAAAAAATGTTCTTGTATAAGTCTGTTCTTGCGTGTGGTATTGTTATTAATTTGCTGCTGTGATAACTCCTTGTTGGGTATTTAATTTGCTGGGGTGTAAAATAGGATGGCAGCGTGATGGCTATGTGTCTCCATTGGTGATTTTGTGTAGTTGCATCAATGTTTTGCTTTCTTCGTTTTTGTAAAGGCTTACATTGTAGTTTGTTAAGGCACTGGGGAACACACCTCGCATCTCTACAATTCATGGCGAATTTTGCTGCCCCTTTTTGGATGTTTTATGTGTTTTTGTAGGTGAGGATCCCAACGCAGCTGGCATACTCTACGACAGGTCTAATCAACGATATGTATGCCTGTGCCTTCACACTTTGTGGGCATTGGTGGAGGTTTAGTTTGATAAATCCAAGCGATCTATTTGCTTTTGTTACAATGTGATGTATGTATTTATAGACACCGAGATATTTGATGTTGTCTACTTATTGGAGTGGTTTGCCAGGCATTTGGTAAGTGGCTTGATAAGGCTCTTTTTTATTGCTTATAGACATGACTTCCCATTTCGATGGGTGGAATTTCATTTGTCATGTTTCGGCCCACTGTGTTAATGTGTCAAGGTCCTTCTGTAGTGCCTTTGTGTCACCTTCTTTTAAAATTTCCTGGAATATGAGGCTGTCATCTGCGAATAATTTCAGGCTTGTATCTGGTGAGAGGTCTTTTCCAATGTCGTTGATGTAGATGAGGAAACACGGAGGCCCCAGTACGGTACCTTGTGGTACTCCTGAGGTTACTTGACAAATGTCACTTGTTATTCCCTCGTTTATGACTTTTTGCGTTCTGCCGCATAACCGTTTTTGAATCAATTTAGGAGTTGCTGCTTATCCTCTTCTTTACAGTTTTCTTCCTCGTCCACATATCATTGGTGTTTCGTATGCCGATCTGTTGTAACTTAAGGAGCAATCGTTGATGAGCCGCTATGTCAAATGCTTTGCTGAAGTCCAAAACGATTAAGTCTACTTGCTTCTTTTTGTCAAATAATCTTGTGATTGACTCTAAAGTTGTAATTAATTAGGTTTCGCATGAGCGGCTTTTCCTAAATCCGTGCTGATAGTCTGCAAGAACGTTGTGTCTTTCTAGGTGGTTCATGACATTGTGGAAAATTATATATATGTTCAAGTATTATTATGCATGAAACTGGATGTCAGCAAGACCGGGCGGTAGTTGGATGGTATGTTTGCCTTTCTTGAAACTAGCAATCATGTTTGCATGCTTCCAGTCCATAGGTACTTGACCAGTGTTAATGGATTGTTGGAATATTTTGCAAAGATATGGAGCTATTTCATGAGCCGCTTCTTAGAGTACTCTAGACGGTATTTCGTCAGGACCTGCAGCTTTAGTAGCATCGAGAGCAAGCAGTTGTTTTAATATCCCAGTTAAGGTGATGCTTATTTTTGGAAGGGTCAGCAACTCACATTCTTTCAAGCTCTCTAGTTTAGGGTCTTCGTTGGTGAATACGCTTTGATATTGGTAATTTAATATGTTGGCCATTTCCTCTGCATCAGTTGCTGCAGTACCATCGGATTGCTGGAGGACGCTGATCCCTGTAGCGTCTTTTCGCTTTGATTTTATGTAGGTCCAAAATCCATTTGTTATTCTGGGATCATTGCTGAAATCTGGGTCTGAATCATCTGTCTCTAGCAGTCTGTTTACATATTATATCTGTTAAGTTCTTCCCTTAATATTCTGTGGATGAGCTCTCGGATATCATGATAGTTTTGCCACTCATGTGGTCTGTTACACCGTTTTGCTACATTATAACGTCATTGTTTTCTTCTGATGACACGCTTAATTTCAGTTGTAATCCATGGCTGGTCTGGTTTTCCATTTATTGCTTTCTTTGGTATGTTTTCGTTTATCGAGTCCGTAATTATTCGCTTGAAAAGTTTCCAATTCTCGTTTACATCTTGTTCCGTTACTCCCTCATCTGTCATGAGACAGATTATTGAGGACAACCCTAGGCCAGCTGATCCAATCATTTACAATGTATACTGAATGGTCTGTGAAGCAAATAGTGAAAAACGGATGGTGTTTTGTGATCCATATAGAAGGCTGTGTCTATCACAAATCTTCTGGGGCATGCAACAGGATAACGTCAAGCACACGAATGAAAATAGAGGCAGTGACCAAAGCACTTGAATGGCTTCATGAGAACATACATGCATTCTATCATCGTGACAGACTCCCAAAATGTGCTGACGAAAGTGAACAATTGGACACTGAGAAAGGAATGGGCGGATAGTATTTGTAACAGCAGGTTAAGAAAGATCACATGGATCTACGTGCCAAGTCATACAGGCGTAATCGGCAATGGACAAGCAGACAAGTTGGCATGCAATGCATCTGTTGTCAGTGTCAACATTAAAGACTTAACCAGTAAGCTTGAGGATGATGAGATGGAACGTGACAAGATGATATTGCAAGATTGGAGGAGCTCGGAATGACGAGAGGAAGCGGCAGGACATGTACACTGACAGGAACATTAAGACGCACAACAAATCAGCAAAATACAGGAAAAATCAGTAGACATACTCTGTGTTGGATTTTGGACAGGGGAACGGAGCACCTATGGCAATGTCCAGAGTGCCAGGATGTTTTTAGCGATGGCAGATGACAGATGAATATTATTGTAATTATATTTTTAAGCTAAAATGCTTACTTACTTACTTAATCCTTTGCAAGTGTCGAAGAACATTTGACATCATCTAGTTCTGTTTTGGTTATTTTTCTTGATTTGGCAGCAAGAGTTTCTTGTTTCAGGGTTCTTTGTCATGATGTTGTAGAGCATCCTCCTTTCCTTTAAATTTCTATGTGGGTTTCATTCTAGGGCTTGCTTTGTTATGTTGTTATTATCTTTCTTTAGGATGTGAGCTATCCATATCTATTTATTTTTGTTGTTGTAATTTCTGTGAAAATTAATGTAAATTAAAATAACTCTAGCTATTTCCTTTTTTTTTTTTTAATAGTTGGACAACACTTGGAATATCATTTCAGGGAGAAAAGTTTTATTCTTAAGAGATGAATTTATTATGAAAGGATGTCACACATAAAAATATTTTATGGGATTTTATTTTTTTACAGAATTTTTTTGTGTAAAATCATAAGTTTGACCTACTTCTTTTGAGATTTGTTGTAAGTCATTTTCTTTGTTTTTATTACAGGTATAAACTAGGATTTTGTCGCTTTTGTACTGTAAAATACAACGCAAGCTTAAATGAACTTGATAACATGTTTGTTCATTTAACAAATGTTTCCATACAAAAGACAGGGGTAAGAATCACATTATTATTTGTTTGCTTTGTTGATTCCTTACAAAGTTATACAAAAGTATTAAACTTATGAATTGATATGGTTTCCTATTTAAATATAAAGCTGATTTAGCCAATTAATTTATGTCTGCCTTAGACAAGATTGAATAAATCACAAGAACCTATCAAGTAATTTTCTTTGTTATTTTATTACTTACTTTACATTATCCTTCCGCTGGTACGGATGGGCATTGCAGAGAGATGTAACTGTCTGCTGATTGCAAGGTTTGAGGCTTTTGATAGCCCTTTTCTCTGGAGTGATAAGCCATGGAGTCACCCCAATGTCTCCTTGGCCTGCCTTTATATTTCCAACCAGGGTACATGAAATTTGTATGCCTTCAGAGCTGTCTTGTCATGTGTTCAAAACATCTGACCCTTCTCTTTGCCAATGCGTTGTAGGACTGATGTTTTCCTATCATATCTTTTATTACATTGTTTTTGATCCTGTCCTGTTGTATTATTATAGATGGCTTTTCTAAGGCATCTCATTTTGCAAGTATCCAGGTGTTGGGGGGGTTTGGTTTTCTTTTGACAATTTTTATATCACCTGTAAATCATATCGGACTAGGACACTCTCACTGGATCATGTTCGCTACAAAGCAGTTCTGTTTTATCTAAAAATATTGTTTTATTATTTGTTTTCATAGCATGTCATTAATTTGCATTAATGAAAAAATTTCTTTTTCATCCGGTCTTCAAGGATGATTACAATGCCATTCATGGTGGCAAATGGACTGTGCAAAATCTACGGCTGTTCATTGAGAGTACACGCGGAAAAGAAGTTTCAGATAAGCTTTTTGATGATATAAATTGGTTAACAGTCCATTCTCTCAAAGCTGTTTCCGTAAGTTTAAATTGCTCAAATGTTTTTGCCTAATAAAATAGTTTCCATTTATGGTCTATCCACAAACAATGGTTTTACTACTGTACACTGCAATACAGAATGTCCATGTTAATTAAGAAAGAAAGAAAAACTTGATAAGTCCAAATTTTTGTGTCATCCCTTCATTTATCAAACTAGTCGAACGCCTGCGACATCGCGGGAAACAATGATGCTAGATTTATTGCACTCGGTAATCTAAATCTATAGTTTTACTGAACAGAAACGATTTTTTTATTTGGTTTATGATTATGCTTCCTGACTGTGTTTAGAGACTACATACTATGCCTCAATGTAGAATGATACACATAACCAACACACACTACGCAGATAAAATGGCAGTTATGTCAAGTCATAACGCCTCGATCATAGTGGCAAAACAAAGGCTGATTTTTCTGGAAAAGAATAGTTGTAATTTGCCTTGTAATGCATGACTTTCACTCACACCAACTCGTGTTGCTGTTAGTGAATCTATTAAATTATGCCAAAGAACTAAGATAATCCATGATGGAGTATTTGGTTGATTGTAATTTGTATCCTTTTCTCCTGAACAAATCTGGATCATTCTGCCATGTAATCACGACCTTATTAAGAGATTGTATTTGGAAATTTTCATTTACGATTGCTGAAGGCTATTCACATGGAGAGTTCATCCAGAAATCAAAACAAACCTCTGGTTTGTAGACGACCTCCTGAAATCAGGCCATATAATTTTTTTATATCTATAATTTTAAAAAAGCTTTTTTGAGTTAATTAAGCTGAAAAATACCTTGATTTTGGTAATTAACACTATCTTACCCATATATCGATCCAACAAATACTGTTGAATATTTTTTAGATCTGCCTGTCAATCTCTGAAAGGGTAAAAATTCAGTTGAGCCAAAGAAGCACAATAATCTCCCTTGTGCTATATATTTTAAAGAGAAATAACGTCATTAAAAAAATCTTTCTTTTTCATTTATCCAGGGTGTGATCTCAAATGACAGACATTGCTTTGAATGTTATGGGTAAGGTATTAAGAATTAAGTACATGTAACAATCTGAAGGAAATTTCCATGAACATGATTCAAGAGATCATTGAGATCACCTTGGAGTTTCTCACTGAATCCAATATTTCATTGAATGTAATAATGTGTTTCAATGGGGCTTCAATATTTATGAATCATACTCTCATTTGAATTGTCATTTATTATGTTGATATTATGTACCTATATGCAAAATCATATGTGTATGTGTTTTTGTTTGTGCATCCATAAAATCTGCAATAGGGATTGAAATGTTAGAATGAGAAATTATTTTTACTTTTCTTAAGACATACTTGTGCCAAGTAAAGACAATATCTGAAAAGAGCAATAGGGGTGGGCACAGGATATTATTGTATTCTATTCAACTCTTAGAACAAACTGAGAAATTAGATTTGATTCAGCTCTTGCCTCAGCAAAATTAAATGCCCTGTTAAAGAGCCAAAGAGACCAACTAGTGATGAAATTGATCAAATTATACTATTCCCTATGGCAATGTATGGCTGTGAATCACACAAGCAGATGAGAAGAATATCAAGGCATTTGAGATGAAAAGTTTTGAGAACATCTTGTCAATTTAGATCACAAACAAAAATATTTTAGAAAGGCTATTAATGGAAGATTGCCAGCTGTTGGGAAATATAAAGAAATGAAGGCTGTCTTACTCCCACCATAACAAAAGGCATAAATAAATCAAGAAACTCATCATGAAAGGTGCATGCAAGGGAAAAATTAGCAGAGGGCCGAGAAGAAGAATGTCACAATTCTCTAGTTGGATGGGTACAACAACAACGGAATCAGGAAGAAGGGTACTTGAAAGAATTGAGCTCGAATGCATTGACATTACCACAGCTATCAAGTTTGACACTTGATTATCACTAGTAATGCCTTCCTTTCCTTTTTAATTCCTCTATATATCCATTGAGGTCCACTTATAGATAAAGAATTGTGATGGGCACCAGATATATATACTGTGGGCTATGTGGGTGCAATTTGTTTAGAAAACTTTGAACTAAAGAATGAAGGTTTTCATCATGAAGTGATGACAGTCATACCGGTAATGGATCATGGTTAAGCAAATCTTGTTCTATAATTAACCTAAGTTTTGGATATAAGGTATCTGTATTGCCTTGATGAGAAAAAACTGTTAATTATCCTGTTTGATCTAAGGTCTCAGAGTTGGAGGTAGCTGAGATGAAGATGTTACGTTTCTCGGTGGGAGTAACGAGGCTGAACAAGGTCAGAAATGAGCACATTAGAGAAAGGATCCAAGTGGGCTGATTTGGAGAAAAGGTGAAAGAAGCGAGATTAAGATGGTGTGGGCATGTCCAGTGGAGGGAGCAAGAGTACAAGGGCAAAAGAATGTTAAGGATGGAAATATCAGGTAGAAAGGAGGAGAAAGGGAAGACCAAAGAGAAGGTATATGGACGTAATAAAGGAAGATATGGTGTCAACTGGATTACAAGAGAGGGATGCGTTGAACTGGACAAATTGGAGAAGGTTGATCTACTGTGACGACCCCTAATGGGAAAAGTCGAAAGAAGAAGAAGAAGATCTAAGGTCTCATTTAAGCTGTGTTTGTTGTGACAGTTTGCTGTATACGGTACATTTGAATTTATGATACGATTTGCAAATCCATATTTGCATTAATTTCTTATTTAAAATTAAGTTAGTTGCAAATCATCGATGATTACTTACATATCCTAAATTACATAGGCCTACTTTGTGTTTAAATAATCATTAAAGATACTTTGTTATTATCTGTCTCCTTCTTTTTTCTTTTTTTTCAGTTATGATATAATCATAGACGATAATCTCAAACCATGGTTGATTGAGGTAATGTTAACAATTTCATTTTTCTCTTGATTCATAGTAACTATCAAAACAATGGAAAGGTGGAAGTGATTGCCAATGTAACCTTTTTTTTTTTTTTTTTTTGGTGTTTTAAAAAAAAAATTAATTTGAGTATTAAAATATTTTAAGGTTGATAATTTGAAATGAATATAAGTTTGATTAATATATTTAAGATTTTTTTTAAAATACACGTGTTAGTCTAGAGAAAGTGGATTTTTTTTCAAAATACGTCAGTTCTGTTGAAAGTGTATGTAATTTTTTGTTTTCACAAAATAATGGGAGAAAGAAAAGAGTTGAGATGAAGAGGCGTGATTTGACCCTAAAAGATTTTGTGTTGAGGTTTAATTTTGTTTTGATTTCATATGCTTCATAGTATTGAAATAGAACAAAATGTATTATTTTCATAGGTAAATGCCTCCCCATCCTTGTCTGCCACAACTTCCAGTGACAGAATCATGAAGTACAGACTCATATCAGATACTATCAATGTTGTCATTCCCCCTGGTGAATTTCCAGAGTCAGTATACATTTTTCTCTTTCTTTATTTCACACAAATGTGTCACATTGCTATATTGTAATTTCCAGCCAGTATTTCTTTTGAAATGGAATTATTTAATAAAGTCATTTTTGTTGTTATTGTTGTTGCTGCTGTTTCTCATTTGTGAGGGTGTTGATAATTTGAAACAACTAGAATAACAAATATAATGAATGAAATGACTGATGACAGGAATAAACACTTGTACTGAATCTATAACATTCTAAATTTATCGATTTTTATTTTCATAATAAACTCTGTACGATGAAAGAGAAATTAAAAGAAAAAAAAATTATCTAATGTGGTGGGACTTATATTATGGAGAACCTGAGTCATTGTGAAACCTGGGAAATCAGGACAAAATTTTGGGGAACAGAATTATTCTGTACCTTTTTTATTGATCTCTATGAAAAATAGGAAGGGTTCCCAGCAAACAGGGACAAATTTTGGGGGGGTTTTCTTGTGCTTTTAAATTTTACTCCAATAATGTTCATTTCTCATCCAAATGGGATAACCGTTTCGAATGCTTTACTTATCATCTCACCTGCATGAGGGCAAGACAGTTGAAAGCTTATATCCTGAGTGCAGCTAATGAAATATTAAGCCATTAATAAGAATTCCAATTTCTTGGCACAATGTTAACACACACAAAATAGGAATATCCACAGAAATATCAAACATCATTGCTCGATACACTTTCAGAAACTAAAGAAAGTTTAAAAGCTGTGGTAAGGAACATCTAAAAACACCAGGGTCAAACTATCAAGATCATGTACATTCACAATTCCACATATGGATCTGAAGCATGAACTATTAATAAAAATACTTAGAGGATAATTACTGGATTTGAAATGAAATGTTACATTCACATCTTTAAAATACCATGAATGCAGAAAAAAACAGACAAATATATCTTAGATAAAATTGGCATTGCACTAAATGGCTGCTAAACTATTAATTAAAAAGAAGAGTAAATTATCTTCTATTAAAAGGAATCAAAATCTGGACAGACCTTAATAATTTTGTAAATCCCATTACTTTCAGTGTACGATGGAATAAGATACCAGATAAAGACAACTATGGCCATTTTGAGTTATTGTGAGTATTTTCATTTTTTGAGCTTGGCATGAATCACAAAGTCTTGTCGGTAGCCTAATACATATATGTAATATTGTTCAAAAGTAAGTACACACTTTGTTTTTATAACAGCAACAAAATCCTTTGAAATTAACATGTCAATGGTGCACATCTTTAGAAAGGTAATTTAATATCCTTTCCAATGATA
>JASKDV010204518.1:0-10668 GCA_032466395.1 Aegires albopunctatus
GAGAGAGAGAGAGAGAGAGAGAGAGAGAGAGAGAGAGAGAGAGAGAGAGAGAGAGAGAGAGAGAGAGAGAAAAGTGAGAGAGAGAGAGAGAAGTGAGAGAGGGGGAGAGAAGAACATATTAATATTATATTTGTATGAAAGTGTTGATAGAGAGAGAGAGAGACACACAGTGACAAAATGAATAACATTAACAACAAATAAAACAGAAGTCTACACCATAATTAATATAGTCTTGTTTTAAATTTATAATTAAATATAATGCTTCACTTAAAAATCGAAACCGAGATCTGCCGTACAAATATAATTTTTTTTTCGCGTACGGTCCCGTACGAGCAGCCAATTGTTTAATAAAACAGCTGCACTTGTGCCGGTCCCAAGCCCAGATAAACACAGAGGGAAAATGGCCTTCAAGCACTGTTTACAATCAAAACAATGACAATACACGTACAGATCAGAGAGTGAAAGCATAGATCTAACTGGCAAACCCTTTGTCAACTGGAAAAATACACATTCTAATGTGGATGGGGCGTGTTTTATCACAGGCACTGGTCCGTGCATTGCATAGTTATATTCACGGAAGTCTCACCACGCCCCCTTTTTCCGCCATTTTGAAAACCCCAGAAGAACGACATAATTTTCCGGTCCCAGACGATGTCGTTATCCAGGGGGTTGCACTGTACCAATTTTAAACTATTTTCCAGACTGTCTACGGACCAGCCTTAATAGAAGACATGTTATCATAAATGACAAGTCCAATGACATACAAGGTTGAGTTTGTCTTTGTAAAAGATACTCACATAAATACTATCATATTTTTTATCAGAGACAAACATTGCAACCATGTCCATATCAGCTTGAGTGATATCTTCAGGTGACCGGGAATTTTGCTGCTTTCGGGGTGTTCGTTTTATATTAGGAAGTGGAACATCATCTTCGAGCCATTCCTTTGGTGGAAAAAAAAAAAGCAAAGCAAAAACTGTCAAATCATCCTAATTAATTAAAGAAATAATGAGCTACGTAATAATTTAAAAAAAACCACATGGAAATTAACATTAAAAAAAGAAAAAGAAAGCAAAATAAAAGAAAACAAAGAACTATTGATGGAGTAGGTTGAAAACTAGTCTGGTCTCTAATCCAGACCTGTAATCTGAATGATTATCTGGGTACGGACTGTGTTTATCATTTCTTAGTAACCCCTAATCTGGAAAATTCTGTAAACTTAACAAATTTCCGGGAACGGAGGTGTTCGGATTAGACAGACCAGACTATTAGAAGATAAGCTTACAGAAGAAAAATTTCTGCATATCAGTCATCATTATATAATATAATATTAGGTATTAACTCAAAATTTCTGCATATCATTGGAAAAAAAGAAATAACATTAAACTTTGTGTCGTTGCTATAGGGTAAAGCCCATCTGTTCCCTATGAATATTGTGGTAATGATTTGACATGACCCTTTGAAACGGCCATTTACAGAAAATGAGAGCACTCTTACTAATAGTAAAGCCCATAGCCTATTTCATATCCATCTATGTAAGATAATATTATAATTGATTCACAACTCTCCAAGCCACAAAATAAAATTGGAAACTGGACATTTGAAATAGCCATAATTACAACAACCAATTCATTTACAGTTCAGTCAGTATCAAATATTTTTTGCTACCTCAACCGTAACAAAATGACCTTGAAGGAGACTGGCCAAAGTATGGAAAATCCAACTGGGAATCTCCTGGCAGAATAGGAGGTTTGGCATGCTAACCGTAGAAATATCTCATAGTACTGAAAATGCGAACATCGGCTTACCTCATCTGATTCATCATTAGTAGGTGATAAAGAGGTGGAATCCAAACTCTGAGGCTTTCTAAAGAAACCAAAGCGCACAACAAGTTTCTGTAAATAAAGATCACATTGGTCAATTTTAAATCAAATCAATCCTGATCGGTTACCTTGGGGTATTAAATGTCATACAACTCTGGAAAATACCTGACAACATCTTCCCCCTAGAGTTGTCATGCAATGCAAAGTATTCAAATCATACTTACTTATCCGATCCAGCAGCCTTCTGGGCGTGAGTCCTTCGGCCGGTAACCATGGCATAAAAAATACAGGTTTTCTTTAACTGCTTTGCTGTGCTATAAAGGGTGTTTTGTTCATATGGTGTATGTGGTAAAAGCTGTGTATGAATGTCCTGAAGGGGGGGACAATTGAACAGAATGTGCTGGACGGTTTCATCATCTTGACCACAAAATGCGTAGGTTGGGGTATTCAAATCATACCAATGTCAAGTTTTAGTCAACTTATATTTAGCTGTCATTCTGACTATAAACGTACCACTACAAATTTTCTGACGCACCAAATCAACTACATTGAAAATCACTCACCTCATCTAACAGAAATGCTCATTTTCTTGCATGGTCTATACGTATAAAAATAAGATACCATGTGTCTGATTTTGCCTCTACAAACAAATCTTATTTTGCACTTATACGGCTCATAATCTTATACGTTTATTTAAAGAATGACAGCGATGATAAATATATATATCCATTGAATTCACCAGATTCATATATTTTGCCATGAGAATAACAACATGAGTACTTCAAATTAATTTTCCGATACAAAATGAGTTATATAAAGAACATTTTTTATAAATACGATCTAGTGCCAAAGGATGAAATATGAAACCCACTTCAACAGAAACAGACCCCAGCAGGTGACATCTCTATTGGCTTAGGAAATAATTCACCATCATCATCCTATGCCGTCTTCATCCGAAGATTGACAGTCACAACCCTCCAATCATTACTGTCCTCAGCCTTCCGTTTGACCTTGGAGTAGGTCTTTAATCCACACCATTCCTTGACATCATCCATTCAAGATCTTGGTAATATATTTTTGATCTTTGAATGAACAAGCTTATTAAGCACTCCCTGATTTGAAGGACCCGAAAAATCACCAACGAACAAATTGATAAGCAGGAGATCTAATCAATCATATTATGTCAAATACAATACAACACCAGGCCAGTAAAATATGCCTAATGTAAACTACAGCACATCATACAGACAGTCACAGAGTTCTCTTGAAACACTGTAAAAGTTATATATATTAATACTCTGCTTGCATAATCAGTACCTCTGGTGTTGATGAAGGGGTGGAAGCACATGAAGAAGTCGATGACACACCGGAAGATACAGAGCCACTGCGTTTTCTTTTACCAGGAAGATCAAATCGATGGGAGGAAAATCTTGTGCTTCTTGTAGGGTTGCGGCGAATGGCTTCTGGAGATACTGCTTTAGTTGCTTTCCTTTTCTATTATGGAATGGAATTAATTCAATACAATAAGTAATAATATGTGAATAAAGAAATTCCATATAGCCCTATCAAAATAACTTATCCAATGTGAATAAAGAAATTCCATATAGCCCTATCAAAATAACTTATCCAATGTGAATAAAGTTAGGAATGTGAATCATAATTTAACGGGGTTGCCACAAGATTGTTCATGACAAAAAAAGAAAGTCAACTACAGAGCAACCCTCTTATAATATCCATACTGCTGGGACTGCTGATATATATGTTGATATAAGCGGGATGTTGATATATCAGATCAATTATTAATAATAATAGGTGCACAAATAATTGGCATTATATCAATGAAAAATTCTCTTAGGCTGTCAGTCAAATCTTAGCCAAGCATGTAAAACTTGGGACAAATACGTAATTGATGAATGGTTTGTGAATTCATTTTATACTTACAAGGTGCTTTGGATCAAAGAATTAATATTACATTTATTAAAAGAAAGAAAAATTAACTCACTCTCATCAGCAATGGTGGTTTATCAATTGGCCGACACCCTTTAATATCTGACATGATTTTGGCAAGCTGTTGAGAAAGACATTATAGTGTTTTCTTCATGTCCTCGTTGGTATGTAAATTACTTTGATTTATAAAGTACATTTATATTATAACAATAATTTGCATAAATGATATATTTCACCTTTGTTTTACATATTTCTTTCTCATTCATTTCAAATGATGATTTTTACAAGACCACTTTCGGTGAATGTGACTACGCTATCTTTCCAAATTTTCATTCGTCTTTTCTCCCACATGCAATCAACCCCTCTTTCTTTTCAGCCATTTTTTTTCTTCAAAATCCTCACTTATGGTTTCCTCTCTTCAAATAATCTAATTCTATTTTTTTCTTCTTCTATCTCTCTCTCTTGCCTCCCCTCTCACTTTATCTCATCCTCCCTATTTACAATAAAGTCCATATGATATCATATTTACAGTGATATGAAAACACAAACAGCAATGCATAGCAAAATGGCCACTGTTTCAAACTTAGGTTCACGACCCTATTCTATGTAAAAAGATTTTATAAATGTTCAGTTGTAATACGAAAAATTCAACCACAAACCACAGTTTTGTTGTCCTCAAGGTTCCTTTTCCTGAGGTCTTCATAGCTTCTCAGTTCCATTTTAGGGGACTGAAAGAAAAGAGAAAAACAAAAGCATACATTTATAATAAAACAACTGGATATAATTGAATTTAAAAAACCCAAAAACATCCAAGAAGAAATATAGGCTAATGCTCCTCTTCATATATATATGAAGACTCCACGGGAAGAATGATCATAGTCACCTTTCTAAAGTTTCAATGTCATCCTCTTTCTGATGCTGGTATTGAATTTAGTTTTTGATATTTTATAACTTTCACTTGATAAACTCCTTAGGGTTATTCATATTAAAATAATTGAAAAACCAAGCCTTGGTATTATTTATCATTTTCCACTTTTTATTAGATTGAAGAACATTGACCACATCAAATCAAAGATGTGACTATGATCTTTCTTCCCGTGGAGTCTTCAAATATATATATAGTTTGAAATAGGAGACATTGAAACAATAAATAAATAATAATAATAAAAAACATTCTCATTTTCTTCATTAAAATGCTTGCCAACTTTTCAGAAATCAAATTCTGCACAGCCTTACATATTATTTAATAACATCTATATTCCCAAGAAGAACAACCCCTGAATAGAAACATCAGCATTGGTAATATTGAAGTTGCCTGAGCTCCATCATAACTGTTTCAAGCCTAGTTAATGGGGAGGAAGTGATTGAAACAGAAGTTTTCACCAAAGATGAAATTAATAAGATTATCAATCATGTTTTGTGGATTGGTCAAATCGTACTACAGTAAAATTATTATAACGCTCATGCAGAAAACATCATAAAAAGGAATAAAAGTGTATGCACTTTCTAAGAAAATTAAGTCTTCCAGGTTCATAATTTTGTTTTGACATTACGAGGTTGGCAAATAACTATAAAACATGGACAAGAGCAGGAAAGCTGGATAAGAGACAGAAATATATAGATCTAGATCTACTTTTTAGATTTATATTTTTAAACTTAGATATAACCCTGTTACCATTCCAACGCTTGGTCTGGAAAAGGAATCAATATAGGCCTAATACATACGTAGATCTCAACTCCCAGGCTGATTGATAAAAAAAGGAGAAGAGCTTTAAAATAGTTTAGATTTTGACTGACTACTAGATATCTAGATCTAGGGAGTCAGTGGCCTAGTGGTTATCACAGTTCGAACATGAGAAACTCAAGCAGCTCCACTCACCGATTCTGGTTGGCTTGGTGACTTGTGAGATCGCTAGATAGAAATTTTCTCGATAATCACTGGTCATTGGCAGTGCGTCCTTAGGTAAGACACTGTCCCATCTACCTCACTCGACTCAGGTGTGAACGAGTACCTGACCGTAAAGACAGTGTTGTCTGTTGTGTATGAAAATTGTATATATATATATGTTACTAGATATGTTCCGTGTTGCTGTTGGCCAGGGGCAGTGAAAAGGTTATTGTAAAAGCGCATAAAGGCTAAGAAAAAAGGTCCCTTGGCAATAAAAGTGCTATAGCCTAACTATGATATTTTTTAAGCGCATTTTTAACTTTTTGTCTTAACATTATTTCAATTTGTCACATTGATGAAACCATGGCTAGATTGGCTAGCCAATTAGGATGGAATCTAGTGAATCTTTCCACTTCAATTCCCACCTAGATTCTAGATCTAAGGGCCTACAACACGACAACAGGTTTCATTAATCTTTGCACTACTAAAAGAGTCCTTAAAAGAATTGAAACAAACTTCTGCTCATCCTGCCCAAGATGTAGATCTAGATCTAAATCTAGATCTAGATGAAGATTTTGGCAACCTAGGCCTAAATCTAGGTCTATCAGCTTAGCAGGAGGTAGAATCTAGTCTGCAACAAAGGTGCATCTTGTCGAGGAGTGATTTAGATTATATATTAATTGACAATTTTTTCATCAGATTTTCATTATTGGGCTGAATCAAAGTAAAATCAGATCTCTAGAGAACTATCTTGATCTAATTTACAATCTCAAAGTTGAACAGTCGGCAAGATAGCTTGAAGCATTTTTGGGTGAGCAGCTGGATTATAAAATGTATGTTACAGCTCTCTAGACTAGATTCTAGATCTAAAATAGACATCATTTTTCTGATTGTTAGATCAACAATTTACGTCATAAAGCATGTTAAAATATTCTAAATCTTTATATGGGCCTGTTTTAAAAGTCGATTAGATAAATTCTGGGAGAACCTGCCCGAGATTTACTCCCCGACCTGTCAGAACCTTTAGACTTTAGATGTCATTTATAGTTTATTGGACCAGTGAACAGGCCATCACAAGGCCTCAAACACTGAATCAAGTCAAGTCAAGTCAAGTCAAGTTACAGGCCTGATTCTAGAATCTAATCTAGATTTCTAGATATATAATCTAGATCTAGATCTAGAATCAGACCTGTAACAGGCCCATATAAAGTAATAAAGATACGCAGATCTATTCTAGAACAGAAAGGTTTCTAATAGATCTAAATCTACATGTAGATCTAGATCTAGATCTAGATCTAAATCTAGATCTAGAGAATCTAGAATTCTAGATTCTAGATCTAGATCCCTAAATTGGAAAAAAAATGAGAATAGTGGTCAAATACAAGTAGATATCTAAATCTAGAATTCTAGATCCAGAATCTAGAGCCAGACCTGTAACAAGGCTTCCCGTTATTTCCATGTGGCGTGGCATCTCCGACAACAGGTTACTAAAACGAAAGGCCTATCACACCCTACTTATGATTTTTGAGGACAAAGTCAAAAGATTTTGAAGGGTATTTTAATTTTCTTCATTTACTTACAGTTGAAGGGGTTTCCATCGCGGGTATTAGTATTTTACTTCAGAATGGTTTAAGCATGGAAGCCGAATCTTACATAGGCTACTTACACTGCTGCTCTCCCACACTAGCTACTAAACCGAAGCGTCACACCAGCAGCAGGCAGCAGCTTCCTTCCTTCCCGCCAAAATAATAATAAAAGAGTGAATAAGGCAAACTCCAACAGCCTTAACATTATTAATTCTTATCAAACCAAGTTGCTTTTTATTTTAAATCAATCAATGCTAACCACATCGGTGGTTTTGATAAATAATACTAAGTTTTGACGAAATGTCCGCTTATTTTGATTCTCACACTAGGGCCTAATCTCTCAACCCGCGAAATGTAAACATAGGCGCTTGGCCACCTCGATATCTGTTAATGATATCATAATATTTGACCTTAACACTTTACTCTGTGTAATAAATTATATTTGAAATTCTAAATCTCAATAATTTGAAATAATTATAAACAAGGCCTAAATGAAACACGAAGCAAGCAAGGGGGGTTGATTTACGGTCTATCCAGTACCCAAGGACCATTACATGTGGTCAGTAGGCGGAGCTTTCGTTTGCGCATGCGTATGTTACTTAAAATAGCTCAGAATCAAAACATTTCGAAGTTGTTCTTGTCCCGAGGCATCCAAAAATAGTAACGTCGCCTCGCCTTGTCCCAAATATTTTTGGTCCCAGAGAGGTCAAAAAAAGTTTAAGATCACTCCTATCGTTTATCTAACTATTATTCCATGTGTATGGTGTGAAACCACAGATAGTATACAAACAAAGGGTTTGTGAGAGCCTATGTGTGAAGCCAAAAGACAATGTATACACAAGTCATAGTAATATAATGGATTCGATAGTCTGGTTAATTTGTTGAGCAATGAATATCACTTTATCAGTAACAGAACACGTTTGATAAGAGGCCTAATAGTGTAATACAAATGTCATATCATTTATTGATATTGGAGTGGTAAAAAAAGTAGGGCTACCTTACCGCTTCGGCGAATCCCTTGGGTCCTCTGGCAGATTTCCCCGGACGTAGCCTCCCAGACACACGCTCTATAATATTCTTTTCTGTGTAAAGCCAACCGTCTTGCCTCAGAGCTATGTTCATTCCAAGCCAACATTTGATTTAATGTCGTCCCCCCATTGTCTTTTCTGTCTCCCTCTTGTTCTTTTCCTTTCAATTTTTCATTGCATGATGTTTCGTTCTAAACTTTCCATGTCTTTTGATATGTCCAAAAAATGTCAATTTTTGTATTTTGATGTGGTCTAATAGGGTTTGGAGTTAAACATTGAACATTGACTATCTTTCTGATTGATTCATTTTTTATTTTCTGTTTCCATGAATTTAATGTTTAAAATTTTTCGATAGCAATACATTTCGAAGTGAAATCGAAGGCTTTGATCTTTTCAGAATCTGCCTGATGGAGTGCCCATGCTCCACACCTCACATCCGTAAATGGTGATTGGGAAAATGCACACTTTCATTTAGGATTCTTGTTCTGGTTATTATTCCCAGCCCTTTCCAAAGTTTGCTCAATTTGTTCAATTTTTGTTTTGCGATTGCGAAACGGTTTGTTTTTTAGATTTCATTTATTTTTTTAAACTCACATCCCCATAAAACGTGGCCCCAAGATATACAAAATTATTAACGTTTTCTATGGGCTCATTATCGATGTTGATGTTCGTCTTAGTTTTACATTTAGACTCTATCACTGTCCATTATTTTAGTTTTCTTGATGTTTAGCATGAGGGCTAACAGGATTTAAAATATATATTTTTTAGCATTTATTCTTGGCAATTTAAATACAAATCATTAGTGTGTTGCCCCGACACTTTCGTTATTCATTCCCTTTGTTTTATTTTAATAAAATCGATCCGAATGATAATTATCTAAACTATAAAGCATCAACCCTGGCCTGTCGTCAATATAATACATTATTATTATTATGTATTGTAGTATTTGTAGGTCCTGCATAATAATATATATTGTATATAATATTCGATTGAACTGATTTTGAATTTCTTGAGGGTTTCTTGACTGTTTCAGGCGAATGATCTGTGTTCAGGTTCCAGTTTGTTTTAGTTTTTATTTCCACCTCTAAAAACCTCTTGACAATTACCGTTCATTCACCATCTTATTCAAGTGCAATTGAGTTCGAGTACACAGCAAATAAATAAATAAAATATACAGGGGAAGATTTAGTTAGCAAGAGGAAGCAAAGTGCTTTTTCATATTGCCTTCTCTTTTGGAACACATGTGGCAGGTTCGTTCCCCTACGCGTCACTAGGTTTTTTTCGTTTCTTTCCCTAAACAGATTCTTGTCTTGTCTCTAAGGGGTTATTTCATATTCTTAATGTATTAATTATTATTTATGTATATCACCCGTATTGAGTATTACTATTACTAATATTACTATTATTAGCAGGCTTATGAGAAGTTGAGACTATTGAGAGAGGTTGTAGCTGGAAATATAATCTTTTTAAATACACATGCAAACCTCCTTAGTTAGAAATTCAAAATTCTGTCGTGACTTCATGATTTTTTTTGTAATGTGACAGAAATATTTGTAATTGTAATTAGTGTAATGAGGCAGAAATATTTGTAACTTCGCAAACAATTAAAAATCAATAAAATGGTTGCGTAAATAATGAAAGTTGTCTTAGTGCTTGTGACACTTCTTTTCTTCAAAGAAGGTTCCCATGTTTAATTTTCTAAAGATTCTAGGCTTATTGGAGATCTGGATATCTAAGTCTAAATCAATGGCATCTTGAGCTTGAATGTTGGCTTGACGAAAACAAGTCTAAAATATCAATCTTATAAACTTATAGCATAGTTAGTAGTAGTAGTAGTAGTATTAGTAGTAGCAGCAGCAGTAGTAGTAGTAGTAGTAGTAGTAGTAGTAGAAGTAGTAGCAGTAGTAGTAGTAGTAGTAGATCAAAAGTGATCCCATAGTCAAGTTTTATTTATCTCAAATATGTGTATTTTACTGACAATTTTTGTAAATCTGTAATTTGGTGTGCCGCGAACAAGTTTTCTGTACTGTAATGATTACAGAATGTAATTGTAATAGTAATACTAGCACGAGGGATGTCTGCACATGTACTGAAGTTTCCTGCACCAACCTGATAACCCACATTTACAAAATGCAAAGTTATTGATTAATATATGTATGTACGTGTACTTATTTGTGTGGCATCGTGGTCTACATTTGGGCTGGGGATCGAAAGGTCCCAGGTTTGAATCCCAGTTGGACGCGATGTTGAGTTCTTGGGAAAGACTTTACATGCATTTCCTCACCGTACCCAGGTGTAAAATTAAAATGGGTACCTGGCTAAAGGTTAGTTAGTTAGTTATTTGAAGTTTAAGGGCTCAGTCAACCACTAGGGTTATCTCAGAGTCCATGAAAAAG